>CM042153.1:1659185-1693028 GCA_023376005.1 Doryteuthis pealeii | reverse complement strand
CATGTGGGTTTTCCATGAGGGAATACTTTGAATAATCATATAGTGCAGGCTTGACCCATAACCAACCGATAACCTCCCCAGCTTAGCCTAAGTAAGCGACCAAATAAAGTGTATGCCATGGATTGCACAGCCACAAGGATTCTGCCTTCAAGTTATCCACGGCCCATTGGCGCATTTTACCCCCTGCAGAGTGTCCGTTGTAGTGATGATAAAGGCTTAGCAAGAAGAATCAGTTTAAAAGAAATAAAAGATAAACCCACTGATATCAGACTATTGTCGATAATTATGAAGATTGTCAGATGACACTCATTGTTCAGAATTGTGTTGTATTTGCATGCATTCTCTCCTCTCTCCTCTCCTCTCTCTCTCATATATATATATTATATATTATATATATAATTATATAATATATATATATATATATATCTATATATATAATATATATCTATATATAATATATATACTAATATTAATATATTATATATATATATATATATATATATATATATATATATATATATAATATAATATATATATATAATATATATATATATATATTCTATATATATATATATATATATAAATTTTTACTTGAAGGCACTTACAACGCATGTATCGCATAAAATTCGATACTTTTTTCTTATAGAAAATGAAATGGACAAGTAATCCCGGCAAAGGATCGCTCGGTCGATGAATGTCGTCAGACTGTTCGACTTTATTAAGTCTCATCAGCACATTACTAACATTTCCCTCCGACAGAAAATCAAAGCACCTCAGCGAGCATAGTGAACCCACTATATCGCCTCGACCACATACACAGCTAACATCCTAGCGAAATTAAGCTTGTCAAATGATACTACTGACGAAGGATAATCATTACACCTAGAATATATATAGAATATATATATATATATAACACTGGTGTAATGGTTATTCGTCGTCAAATAGACACTGTTAACAGGTTTGCAATAGTAGGACAGACTGGCTCTTTAACCCTTTGTTAAGCAAGCATCTAGGATAAGGTTATATCTGTTAAAACTTCGCTGAAGAAATGACCTTGTATTTTGCAGCATTTTTTCTTATACAATTTCGTTAAACTGTAATAGACAATCCTGTCGGACAAGTTTTTCATTGATCCGTTCAATTTCGGCCATCTTTTTGGTGTCGGCGTTAACTGGTATAACATCCCCCAAAGGTTTCAAAAAACGAGCGCTTTTGCAATATACCATTCAGTGTGAAACGATGTATATTTCGTTCTCTTTTAACGAACGATAGTAGCAAGGAATTAAAAGTGGGAGGTAATAACCATTGTAGTAGGAGGTTGTAGAATGTATGTATATATTATATATATATATATTATATATATTGAGAGGTATCCAAAAATGGTAGTAAGGATTCTTACTAATCATTAGATACCAATGATTATACAAATAGTGTAGAAATCATATTAGTGTAGCTGATGCCTTGAGAGTGAGTGACAGCGTTTACCTCACCTCACCTTGCGTTCTGGGGAGAACCGTGAGAACGGAACCCGATTAGAAGCCCTTCCGGTTTAAGGTGTAACAACTCAGTTATTAGAGTTTAATTAGCAGCGAAGCTAGTAAGAATGTGAGTCTCACTGCGTGATTTGTCTGGTCTGGGTTCTACGAATAAAGTAACATCATGTAATCGAAGTCTGTGTTATTATACTAAAAGCTAACAATGACACAGGCTTCATAAAAAGTGATCCCCAACAGAGACCAGACCCGAATCCAAGAAGACCAGATCTTAGAAGATTTACCGACCAGAAGAATATACGACAAGAATAAGAAGTAAAAGAGAAGTATATAACAATAGATATTTAGTGCCGGTAAAGAGGTATGCAATAGATGATTCTATATGAAATTTCTTAAGATACACAATGTTATATTATCCGATTATAAAACAGGAATCTTAAATCACTAAAAGAGCCTCAATGAAATAAACTTTTTAATTATATACAAGAGCAATATTTATCTTAGAAAGGAAGGAAAAACTCACACCGTAATCCATAATAAATTTATTCACTTTACCGCCACATATCCCTTTTGTACTCATACGCTGAGCTAAATCGCTCATTACTAACTAGATGTTAATGATGTTTCGGTTTTACTACTAGCATCATATAATCGATGGGCTCCCATATGGGGAACAAACGGTTCTTTAACTACAATCTCATACGACCACATCTTAATTTTATACATATATATAAATATATATATATATATATATTATATATATATATATATAAATATATATAATATATATATATTCTTAAAAATGTGTTATTGAATAACACGTTTATTCTTTTCATTTGTGATATTTTTCCAGTCTTCGGCTATTTTATATTATATATATATATAATATAGTATATATTATATTATATATAATATAATATAATATAATATAATATAATTAAGATAATATATAAAGTTTACATATCTATTAGTGGACAAAGGAGTGAATTTCTTTCACCTAATAAATAATTATAGATATGTCAACCTTTATATATTTATTTTATTATATTATATAACAGCTCTATTTATATTGAGCACTCTACCAATAATACTGCCTTTGGTACACCATTCCAGCAAAAGCTGAACAGTGACCATCCCACACTCATATTATATATATATATATATATTTATATAATATATATAATCTATTAAAATAAGCTCTGAGCATAAGATAAGTATCTCATACGATCCACCTCTATATATATATATATATATATATATAATATATAATATAATATATATATGGTGTTTACAATAAAATAAATATATCATATTATATATATATAATACTACATATATTAGATAAATAATTATATATATAAATATATTATATATATATGTATGTATGTATTTATATTATATATATATATATAATAATATATATAATATATATATATATATATATATATATAATCTATTAAAAAAGCTCTGAGCATGAAGATAAGTAACTAAATATCTGTAAACAAATAATAAGCAAATATACATTGAGAATTCATGTAGAGATATAAACGTAGAAAGAGACGAGTTTCATTTTGTGTTTATTAAGGGAGGAAAACTGAAGTCTTGTGTTATTGTCTGTTGAAGTAGCAAAATGAGAACATATCGGGCGAATACAAGAAACATACACAAAACAAAAAAAAAAAAGAACAAAAAAGAGTAAGGAAACAAAATGTGTGAAGGAAAACCTAACACTGGTTTGGGAAAAAGAAAGGAAAGAAAAAAGAGAAAGAAAGAAGAAAAAGAAGAAAAAGAAAGAGAGAAGGGCAATTAAGCAAATAAAGTCAAACAAGAAGAAGAAATTCGATCTCAGAAAGAAAAGAAGAAAGAAAGAAAGATAACAATGACGAAAAGAATGAAAGAAGGTCAATCTATGAAGAAAAAAGAAAGAAAGGAAGAGTAACATGACGAAAAAATAAAGAATTTCAAATCTATGAAAAAATAAGAAGAAAGAAAGATTAACAATGACGCAAAAAGAAAAGAAGTCAACTAGCAAAGAAGAAAGAAAAAGAAAGAAAGAAAGAAAGAAAAATGTTAAAGTAGAAAGAACGAAAATAAGCCAAAGAAAAAAAGAAAAGAAAGATATATGAGAAAAAGAAGGAAGAAAGAAAGAAAGAAAAAGAGTAACAATGACGAAAAAATGAAAAAAGGTCATCTCTGAAAGAAAAAAGAAAGAAAGAAAAAAAGAAAGAATGTCAATGCAGAAAGAAAAAAAAAACAGAGAAAAAGAAAGACAAATATAGAGAAAAGAAAGAAAAGGAAGAAAGAAGGAAGAAAAGATGGCACTGAAAAGCATAGAAAGAATGATAAAAATGAATGTGGTCAATCTTAAAAAGAAAGATAGAGAGAAATAAGAAAAGAAGAAAGAAAGAAAAAAGAAAGAAAGAAATAAAGAATAGTAATGAAAAGAATGAAGAAGTTCAATCTAAAAGAAACAAATAAACAAACAAAGAAAAAAGAAAAAGAAAATCAATGTAGGAAGAAAGAAATTAAACTAAGAAAAAAAAGAAAGATATATGAAAAAAGAAAGAAAAAAGAAATGTTAAGAGAAAAAGAAATAAAAAAAAGAAGAAAGAAAAGACACTGAAAAGCATAGAAAGAAAGATAAAAATGAATGTGGCTAATCTTAAAAAGAATATAGATAGAAGAAAGATAGATAGCGAGGGGAAGCAAAGAAAGACAGAAAGATTCAATCTTTAAGAAAAGAAAGAAAGCCAATAAAATAAAGAAAAGGGAAAAAAAAGGAAAGAAGAAAGAAAAGAAAGAAGAAAAAGAAAGAAAGAACGGAAAAAGAAAGAAAGCAAACTAAAGAAGGATAAGAAAGGAAAGAAAAAAAAAAAGAAAAAGAACGGAAAAAAAAAAGAAAGAACGGAAAAAAAAAGAAAGCAAACTAAAGGAAAAGGAAAAGAAAAGAAAAGAAGAAAGAAAGAAAAGAAAGAACAAAAAGAAAGAAAAGCAAACAAAGAAAAAGAAAAGAACGGAAAGGAAAAGGAAGAAAAGAAAGACAAAAAAAAGCGGAAAAAAAAGTAAGAAAGAAAGGAAAAGAAAGAAAGGGAAAAGGGAAAGAAAAGGAAAAGAAAGAAAGAAAGAAAAAAGAAAGAACGGAAAAAAAAGAAAAACGAAAAAAGAAAGAAAGCAAACTAAGGAAAAGAAAAAAAAGGAAAAAGAAAAGAAAGAAAAAAGGAAAAGAGAAGGAAAAAAAAGAAAAAAAAAGAAAGAAAAAAGAAAAAAAAAAAGAAAAGAAGAAAAAAAGAAAGCAAACTAAAGAAAAGAAAAAAGAAAGAAAGAAAGAAATAAAAAGAAATGGAAAAAAAGAAAACAAAGAAAAGGAAAAGAAAAAGAAAGAAAGAAAGAAGAAAGAAAGTGGGACAAAAAAAGACAGAAGAAAAACAATAAAAGAAATAATGACAAATATAATAAAAAACGAGAAATATATAACAGAAACCAACGAGGGACGCGACAGACAGAGATAGATGTAGGGTATGTGGGGTTAGGGACTCGACGCTCTACTCTGGGAGTCGAACATCACAAGATTGACGTCGTTCTTGTTCGGCTTGTTGCACAACACGAAACACGAGTCCAAGACATGGTCGCTATTCGATGCGACTGACTGAATAAACAAGGTTTCACTGACGACCAGAGAACAGTGGCAATCAAGAGACGGTTTTTTTTTGACACAAGAAAACTCAAAAAGAAATAGAAAAAGAAATAGAAAAAGAAAAAAAAATGAATAAAAAAAAGAGCAACCTTAGCATCGACAGCGAAAATATTAGTTGTCCCAACCGTATCGAGTTTCGGCTTAATATTTCAGGTTTTCATTGATAGGTCAAATACCAAGTGCAAAGTGGTGGAAGAAATCGTTCGGATAGATCTTCGATGTGGGAGGAAGGTAATTCATCCTTGTTTGTTTGTTTTTGTACTTTTTTGTGCGTTTTATATATATATATATATTATATATATAATATATATATATATATAGAAAGGAAGGAAAAACTCAACATCGTTATTCCATAATAAATTTATTTCGACCAAATTGGGCCTTTATAAATCAAATTTCATTTATAAAGGCGACAATTGCTCGAAATAAATTATTATGGATTAACGGTGTTGAGTTTTTCCTTCCTTTCAAGATATAAATATATATATATATATATATATATATATATATATATAATATATATTTGAGTACAATACATTTAATGGCATGTTACCATTGATTCCAGACAGCATATCATCCACCCTTCTTCTAGACAACGCGCCTGAATATATATAAATGAATTGACATTCAGTGTATTTCTTAACGGTCACGTTGTCTTGAAGAAGGGTGGCTAACATACTACCTGGAACCAATGGTGACAATGGCACCGTAGATGTATTTTACATAATAATAAATAAATACAGCTCTTACACACGTAATCGAGCACTTATTTTCAATTCTATAATACTAAAAGAGGACTACCTATATATATATATATATATATATATAGAGAGAGAGAGAGAGAGAGAGAGAGATAGATAGATAGATAGATAATTTATTTCTTATTCTTATTTTTTATTAAACATACAATTAGAATAGTCCAATTAAGACTGATCGGAGAAGACCACACTGAAGTGTAATTGACCTTTGCACTCAAGTTTGATATTAACCAATTCCTACTCTCGAAGACTTTAAAATTTTTAGTTATAATACCATGATACCATAGCCTTTTCTTATATATATATATATATATTAATATATATATATATATATATACATATTATATATATTATACACATATATATATATATATATACATACATATATATATATATATATATATTAAATCATCACAGACACCGTGTTTCGACGTTTAAAGTCTCTTCAGTGTGGCTAGACACAGCAACTACCTCCGGTCATGAGTGAAACCCGACTAACTTTTCATCCACCCGATTCGTTAACTTTTCGGCCATTTGACTGCTGCCGTTACGGACGGTGTTTAAACTATTAAATACATTAATTTGTTATATACTTTACGATTACCAGAGAGATCCAGTTTGTAAACAACAGACATCATGCTTTATGCTGGCGATGAAAGTCAATTTAAGTCGCCGCTAGAGAGCTCTACCGGGTTTTGAGCATATGATGTCATCCATAGACACCGTGTTTCGACGTTTCACGCCTCTTCATGAGGCTAGACAGCATATATATAATATATATAATATATATATATATATATATATATATATATATTTGGAGGATATGCTTAATGAAGTCATACCTACTTTTGAAAATTAATTAGTTAATAATTAATGAATTTAGGCGGGCATATGTTTCAAATGTAAGGCTAAACAAATCGAGAAAATGTCAATCCCTGAATGTACATTTCGAACTGGGATTGACATTTTCTCGATCTGTTAAGCCTTACATTTGAACAAATATGCCCGTCTCTATTCATTAATTATTAACTAATTAATTTTCAAAAGTAGGTATGACTTCAATTAAGCACATATCCTCCAAAAATTGTCGGCTTAAACCATATAAAAAATAAACACATTTGTTTGTTACTTAACCTCATATATATATATATATATATATATATATATTATATATATATATTATGTATATAATTCATCAAGAACACCTGTTTTGACGTTAACGCCATTTTGTGTGAATAAACATAGCAAATACGTCTAGACGCAAACGAAACCCGACTGAATTTCATCTGTCAATTCCTTAATCCCTTGGGCGTCTCCACGCCAGTAAGAAGCAGAATTTTAACTGAAATACATACAACAGTATATATATATTAGATTGATCATTAGAGAGCTGAAATCCCGTAAATAAAAGAGACCTTTTTGCCTTATGCTAACGTGAAAATCACTTAAAGTTCTTGAGAATCCATACCTTAAATAGCATATAAATAACATCAACATTTTAATAGCCATTATTATGCGTTCCTTGCTAAAAAAAGAAATTACAAATGAATAATTAAAGCTCAATCAATTGTTTTCTTTTCATTTTTTTATAATATGATATATCCGGGTTAAGGGATATATTATGAAGTTGGTATTTGGTATATTATCGCAGTAGTAGCTGATATGTCGAATAGCAATAGGTCTTCCGAGCAGTCGTGGTGTAGTCTGGCGAGTAAGTTTAGGCTGGTAGGCTTAAGCGCTTATACTAGCAGTATCGAATAATTATGCTTGACACTGTCCAATCATATTATAGTGAGGGGGCACCAAGGTATTTACATATTCATTACATCATAATATAATCGCATTAATTTAGTTTTTCTTTAATTATTGAGTTACTTTTTTAATGTTAAAATATAAAATATACAAGTATTAGATCTTTAAAATAATATTGCTGTCTCATTATTATTATTATTATTATTATTATTATTATTATTATTACTAGCAAATATATGCACCCTCCGGGGCAAGTATTTAAGTTTTGATTATATAAAAATATCATATTAAATTAGAAGGCTAATGAAACTGACTAAGAATGCAGATAAAAAGATCTGCACAGAGGTGGTATAATCGAAAAATAGAACAACTTTGAAACTAACTATTCCATCATTTTCCATTACTCCCCTCTTTCATTGGTAATTTTCCTAATTTAACTATTTAGTTAAAATAGGAAGTAAAGGATAATATTACAGTTATTTCTTCTTGTAAATAAATTTCTTTAAGATTTTATCCACGAGATTTTGTTTATATTTCTTAAGATAAAACCAAAACAATTAGAGAAATCAATAATACCAAGCACATATTTATTAAAATAAAATGTTAAAATATCAAATATGCCAAATTAGCGTCTCGTTCAAACTGTAAACCGCTATTTTGTTGTATATATAAATACAATTGCATGTTATTAGTATGTTAGATATGGTCAACAGTATTAATAATGTAAAACAATTTTTATTAATAACTGAAGGTTTAAAGAATGAAATCATGGAGAATTTGACGTACATAATAAGGGAATTGTGACTTGAGTAGTAGTTATAGTTTCGGTTACAGACAGAAAAAAAACCACAATCTCCATTATAATAAGATTTAGGAGTTTTAAACATAGTTTTAACTCGTAGTCGTCACAGGAAAAAGTTCCAGTAAGTTTCTTTAGTTCAACTAGACTCTCCTTCGTGCTCTAACTGCCTTACTGGGTTTCAATTCTTCCACAAGACTCTTTTCCAGATGATTATGTAGATTATTCCGTAATGTAGTCCAACATCAAAACCATAATAATTTTGAAAACAATGAAAAATGTTGAACAAGACGAAAGACTGAATCTGAATAACGAAGAAAGAGAAGTCTCTCAGCGAAATCACGAGATGAGACTGAATATGAATGGAGAAGACATAGGAAACATTGATCGAAAAAATTAGCAACAAATTAAACGATAATAATATTATAAAGAACAACATTTCCAGATTACATTTAAGGGCAAAGCCTTTTTTTAATTAGTATACTATTGTTAGGATTATCTTCCCTTTGCCTGGATTACCGCTGGGTTACCGCTTGTTCTCACCAGGGGCTATAGTATTTAAGCGGCTGATTCAAACGCTTCTCACTCTTTAGCTACATCATCTGGACTGAAACACATGGGTTAGACATTTTGTGACTACATCCCACCCTCGTGGGGCCTCTGGTCCCCACGTACGGACTAAGTCAGTAAGTGACTTCCATTATATGGACTATCTGTAACTCTTTTTATATGTACATGTACGTAACACTTGAATGTGTCCTTATTGTATTTCATTTGTATTATCTTGTATTCCTATTTTATGTATCTGTCATATTTCTGTGCTGTTTACATATAGAGAGTTGTGTGTCCAACGAGCGTGTCGGAGTTGTATGTTCATATATTAACCATGAACCTTACACTATGAATAATTTAAAGGCCACTATGTCTAAGAAATGTTCCTGATAACGGATACAAACACTTGGATCGTAAATATTTATTATATTGAAATGATAACCAGTTAGTGAAAGCAAATGGCTGAAGCCAAAATATTAACAGCCCTGTCGACTGGGGCTTTAGAATACACCGACTGAACGTCTGCAGAAGGGTAAGACTACCTCAATGGGGCCACCTGATGGACGTGATTGGCGACCCGTGGGTCTTAATGATGGGACCTCTGTGGCTGAACAGTCTATAACTTGCAACATTTCACTTTGATCCCTACTTAGGCTAGATGGGCGGTCGGAGAAGCACCCCCGATCAATCAGTTAGTCCTGCCAAGCCCTAGCAACATATTATATATATATTATATATATATATATATATATATATATACCAACCCCTCCGCACGAGCAGGATGTGACACAAGGTCAATTTCTTAAGCGAGTTCAACAGTTGAATCAGAGTTTTCCTTCTCCTATAGACCGGTTGCCTAACCAAGGTTAAAGAGCCTAGTCAGCCCTACTATTTATCCATAGCCGGGAGGGAGAGTAGGATTCATACCTTTCCCAAGGGTATTAGCGCTAAGTGAAATGCAATTACCACATCCAGGATTTGAACTCGGAGCGACGAGTCCATTTCCCATGACTTTAACCATTACACCACGCGCCTTCCTAGCACATATATGATAGTCCCAACCTTATTGCACTTATGGCAATCCCCATACCTTTTTATCATATATGTGCTAGAAGGCAGTGACTGAGGGTCTACATGTCCTGGGAATGGCGTTAAAGTCTATCTGGTTGTGAGGCTCCAGTTTGGAGGTTTGGGGAATGTGGAGCACCGCATTATCACCATTGCTCACAGGTTCACATTGATCCGGAGTGGTAGTACATGTTAGGGTCCCATTTATGGGGTTAAATTGAGAAAATATGTTTGAAAACAAATTGAGTACCCATCAAAAATGAATAAAACCAAAATGTATTCGGCATAAAATGACCCAAATGGGTTGACATGCCGTAAAACCCAAACAACCAACCAACCGAAACATTAACAATATCAAAATACACAAAAATATTGGTTGGATGGACTTGTTGGGTTGTCTCCCCTTTGCCTGGAAGAGTTCCCTCTGGGTTCCCGTTTTCTGACCACCAGGGTTTTTTGGTATTTAAGCGCCTGTTTTGAACTCTCTGTCTCTCTTTCTTCTACGGGATCTCTCACACATGGGTTAGACATTTATGTTTCACCCTTCTTGTGTGGGGGGCTTCGGTCCCCAGCACAGCACTAGTAAGTGACATTACTTTATGGACTCTCCATATTCTTCCTTATAAACCATTACTTCTACAGGACGCAGTCTTACTTCTATAATGTACTTCTATTCTTATATGTGTTACTTATGTATCTACTTTGTATGTTATATATGTATTCTTGCATAAATGTTTTTCCATGTGATGTACTTATATTAAAGTCCTTTGTGTATATACTACCCTTGGTCGGAGTTGTTTGTTCAACTAATTATAATTTACTAGTACAAAATAAAAGACACCCTCCGGGCGATGAAAAAATAGATTTTTTGAAACATATTGCCTGAGGGTGGGATTTAAAATTCAATGTCAGCGAGTTGTACCCTAAGTAAGTAAAATAATCAAAATTCATTTAAAGGATTGAAAAATAAAAACAATTTGAAATGTAAACTTTTAAATAGTATAAAATAAACAAACTATATATCAGATATATAATACCAGTCATATTTATTAAAACTTGCTTTTAAAAAACAATGAGGACTGTCTAATGTGCATGTTCAAATTTTGAGTGATTATTCTCTTTATGTTATGACGATTTTGGAGTAATGTGACGAAGCAGTGACGTAATTTTGTTACAGACAAAAACCGGAAAGCGATCTCCATTATTAATTAGATATATATATACCTTGAACCCAACAGACTGACTAAATCTGTTTGCATCGTTGTTGTTGGCATCTACGAGAGACGATGGAGTAGTGTTCAATTTACGTAGCCTGGGCACGTTCATATGGAGGATGACCTTATAAAGACGCAATTTGAAAATAAAAAAGGATTGACTGGCTTCAATGAAGAAAAAATGCTTAGGAATTAATAATTTTCTTAAAAAGCCATAAATGCTAAATAAAATTTGATTCGTAAAACACATTCTCTATTTTCGTGGTTTCTATTCTAAAACCAGCAAAACGTTTGTAAAATCTTTGGGGTTTTGATAATTATCCATATTTTGCGATTATAATTTTTAGAATTTGAAGCAACGAACTTAATTTTGGGATTTGCATTGACCACTTAAGTTTGCAATGTCGGCATTAGTAAAGTCGTCGGGGTGACCTAAAATCGGTATCAGCCAGACAGCAAGTGAGTCTATCCCTTCTTCACAAGCGCTAGACAAAGAAGATTGTTTTGGCATCTGAGGCAGAACGCCACATCTACCATCAGCTCCTTACTTTACCACACAGATCCCTGCGCTAGTCATATGCTGACTTGGTGAGGGCCGGTATCGAAACCGGAACCTTGTAATTCCTCGGTTGACACTCTCCCGACTGAGGTCCATCCATTTTTTCGGTCTTGCATGGTTTGATAATTCATTCCCATCACACAGTGAGTAGTCCTCAGAGAGTATCATGCAAACTGGGCATCTCACAATCCAGTTTGGTTCGTCTCCCACATGACTTTGATAAAAGCATCCGAAGTTTATGAATTGTGCCTTGTGTTACCAAAATATTGCAAAACTTTTGACTCACCCTCGTACTTTCGGTGTTTGGATCAACGTTTTGATTTTTCGGATTTTCACTGACCACTCAAGTTTTCAAGTTCGACACATCCGTCCATGTTTCTTTTTTCTTTTCTTTTTTTCATAGATGTATTAGTAGAATAGAGTTATCTGCCCCTTGACCAGGATAGAGTATAAATATAACGATGGAAGCGGCCATTTATATTCCTACTCTTGACGTCTGAACACCCCAGATTACCTCTTTCGTACTTTATAATAGGGGTTGGATTAGGGGTTCTTTCTTTGTTTGATAATTCGTTCCCCACACATGGTGAGTAGTCCTTAGAGAGTACCATGCGAGCTCAGCATCTCACATCTAGTTTATTTCGTCGCCCTTATGACTTCAGCCAAAAGAATCCAGAGCATCCGTAACGAAAATGTTGAAAATATTTTGACATCCCACTCACATATTAGAAATTCCTACGCGTTCAGTATTGCGAACCTCATTGCTTGAGGTTTACAGATTGCTATATTTGGCCGTTGAGCTATAAACTGCGAATGCCACCCGGGGGTATGGAGCTAAAAGCGAAGTGAGTTTTAATCGTAAGTAGTTCTCTGCAAATGAAAATACATTCGCCCTAAAATACCAGTGCACTCTTTAGAAAAAAAGGTCAGACCGTCCAATTCATGAATTCTAACCGGTCATCTGTTTGATGTAGATGGACGAAAAAAGATCCCGTTAAACAGACATAAGAAACGATGTATGTAACAAGCCGAAGACGAGGCGTGTGAATTGGAAGTTGGAAGCCGAATGAGTGGCAGATTTGACCAAGATCTAAAATAAAAAAATTCCGAGACAGAAGTTTAGAAGTCTAATGGAAAAATAAAAATAAAAAAGGTAGACGAAAAAAAAAAATTTAAAAGAAAAAGAAAAAAAATAGTCGAAAGGAAAAGAAAAACAGAGAGAAAAAAAATAGTTGTTGCGGGAAGAGGGTTAGGGTAGTTAAAAACAACAACAAAAGCCTTGTCAGTGATAAAGAGAGAAAATACAGTTATTAGTTACAAGCTGTGATTAGTCTAGCTTGCAAGCACATGTTACCTACACTACCTGCTCTTACTAAGTGGTCACCCTGTTAAGTATCTGGCCGCCATCCTTGGCCAGTTAAAAAGGACTTAAAGTAAGTAAGTCCTGAACTATATCCTTTGGTAAATAATTTTAATTTAAGGTAACTTTTGGTATAGTGAAATAAGTCCTGAACTATATAGAATCCTTGGTAAGTGAATAAGTCTTGATTATGGAATCCTTTGTAAGGGAATAATTCCTGAACTTATTTAGAATCCTTTGGTAAGTGAATAAGTCCTGAACTATAGAATCCTTTGGTAAGGGAATAATCCTGAACTATAGAATCATTTGGTAAGTGAATAGTCCTGAACTATAAGAATCTTTAAGAATAATCCGAACTATAGAATCCTTTGGTAAGTAATAAGTCCTGAACTATAGAATCCTTTGGTAAGTAATAAGTGAACTATAGATCTTTGGTAAGTGAATAAGTCCTGAAATATAGAATCCTTTGGTAAGTGAATAAGTCCTGAACTATAGAATCATTTGGTAATGAAAAGTCCTGAAGATATCCTTTGGTAAGTGAAAATAACTATAGAATCCTTTTGTAAGTGATCCTGTAGAATCCTTGGTAATGAATAAGTCCTGAACTATAGAATCCTTTGGAACTGAACTATAGAATCCTTTGGTAAGTGAATAAGTCCTGAAACTATAGAATCCTTGGTAAGTGAATAAGTCCTAACTATAGAATTCCTTGTAAGTGAATAAGTCCTAAGTTTTAATCCTACGTAGTGTCAAAAAGGTCTAGCGATATAATCCTAGGATCCGTCGTCCATGAAGATCCAAATATTTGTGAGTAGCCAAGAGTAACAGTATAAATAATAATATCAGTAGCTAAGAGTAACAGTATAAATAATAATATCAGCAGCAGAATACTGCCAGTGATTGGTCAATAGGTTGGTCACATGGTTATCGGCGAGTCTATAATTAGAAGTGAACATCTGGTACACGCCTTATATCAAAAATTCCAACACACCCATTTACCTACTGAAAATGGCCATCATTGCTTAACATCTGTGTCCCATCGAGAAAACAGAGACAAATAATTGGAGTTGTGAGAAGAGGGGTTAGGGGTAGTTAAAAACAACAACAAAAGCCTTGTCAGTGATCGAGAGAGAAAATACAGTTATTAGTTACCAAACTGTGTTACGTACACTACCTGCTATTACTAAGTGGTCACCCATTTACCTACTGAAAATGACCATCATTGCTTAACATTTCTGACCCATCGGGAACAGGTGCTTTCAGTTTAACTTGACGCTAAGACAAAGAGAAAATACGGTTAGGATTTACCAAACTTTGGTTCGTCTAGAACAGGGTTTCTCAAAGTGTTCTATATAACCTCTGGAGTCTTTACAAAAACTCAGGGGGTCTGTAAATATTTTGGGGTCTACAAGGGGTCTTTTGAAACTACTAAACCTTGTTAGTAATTCAAAGAAATCAATTCCACAAGAATCCTGGAGAGCATGCTCATGATATATTTTCAAAAGTTTAAGCCCAATATTCACCCCTTCGATCAATCGACTGGTCATGTCAAGCCCTAGCATCTATATGATTTTCCCAACCCTACTACCCTTATAACAAGCCCCAACCTCTTTTTATCATATAGGTGCTAGAAGGCGGTGACTGAGGGTCTACATGTCCTGTGAATGGCGTTAAACTCTATCTGATAGTGAGGTTCCAGTTTTGGAGGTTTGGGGAATGGAGCACCCTTCATCACCATTGCTCCCTGTCCACTCTGACCCGAAGTGGTAGTACCTGTAGGGTCCCATCTATGGGTTGAATAGAAAAACATGAGTTTATAAACAAAATTGTATTATGCATTAAAAAGAATTAATTTATTTCACAACTTTGTCGGCATTAAATGACCCACCGAGGTTGATATGCCGTAAAATAAAACAAACCAAACCCAATATTCATGAACTTATCAAAAGTCATCAGCTTCACCCATCACATTAAGAAATGAGTTTCCTTTGTAAGTTATTAAGTTAGTATTAAATATTTGCAGCTCTTTTTTACATGTTATGCTTACTTTACTGTTTATTTTATGGTTATTTAATATTTAAGAGTTTTACATAAACGTTTGTGCAGAATTCATTAATTAAACAATTCCTTGCAACAAAACATCTGCAAAATGGAGGGGTCCATGATAGGTCAATCAAATTTTTATGGGAGTCGACGGATTTTAAAGTTTGGGAACCCCTGATCTAGAACAAAAGCTCCCTTACAGAACCTCGTGTTACGAAGTAGTCACCCATCTTAAAACTAAACATATTCATAACAACTTAATTTCCGTAAGTTTTATGTGGTCACCCATTTCAGTACTGAACAGACTCATCCTTGCTTAACTTTGGTCATTCTACGAGAACGTGCTCTCAGCGTAACTTGACAAATGAAATATCCATCAATGTGATCGAAGAAAAAGAAAAAGAAATATATATATATAGACGGGTTAGCTGAGTCGGTAGAGCGTTCGGCTAGAAACCACAAGGTTCCTAATTCGATACCGGCCCTCGCCAACTCAGCGTATGAGTAGCACAGGGATCTGTGCAGTAAAGTAAGGAGCTGATGGTAAGTGTGGCGCTTCACCTCAGATGCCCAAACAATTTCCTTGGTCTAGCCCTATTGAAAAGTGATAGATTCCCTCGCTGCATGGCTGAAACCGACTTTAGGCCGTCCCGTCGACTTTACTTTATAATATATATATATATATATATATATATATATATATATATATATATATTATATATTATACTAAGCTTAGTTAATGAATGTTTGTCCCTTAAAGGCTGTTTTAATGTTTAGTTTAATGACACGAAAGTTATACTAAATTATCCCTTACTTTTAGGATTGAATTTTGTTTGAAAAAAATTATGTCTTAATTGTTTCTAATTAGTCGTAATTTGCAATTAAGTCAAAAACCGACCAATCTCTTACTTTACTCTGTGTCTATCTCTTTCTTTCCCTCTATGTATCTCTTGACTACCTCCTCTTTATATAATGTTAAATTCTCTGGAGAGTTGAGAGAGAAGAGAGACGAGAGAGAGAGAGAGAGAGAAGAGAGAGAGAGAGAGAAATACGGGAGAATTTGAAATGTATTTCTATGTTAAATTTTACAAGCAGCAACCCGTAGCTTACATGAGGACGAACATTCCCTTTCGTAGAAACCTTACAAAATGGTTTTAAGGTTTCGTTCGGCCGTAATTCAAAAAAATGTTTTTATAACGATTTGCTGACTCCCTTTTCCCTAATCTCAATTGCCTACCCTGAGCTGAATGGGTGAACCAATAGGTCACGTTAGGCTAGTATATATATAATAATATATATATATATATATATATATATATTTGTTGAATTTTTAAAATATAATTGTTTTCCATAAGTAACTACCCAGGTTTCAGGTTATTTCACCATCATCAGGTTGCTAATAATTCTTCTGGTGTTTATGCGAAGACATTTCTTGCTGTTATGTTTTTGGACCGCAAATTACGTCGGTTGATTATTGTGGACGCTCTTTATGCTTTCGATTTTATTTTTGAATTTTTGAATTTCTGCATTTAAAAAAAAATGCTCATTAATCCTTTGAAATTTTCTTTTTTTGAATTATTGTAATCAATTGTTGAAATCAATATATATATATATATATAATATATATATATATATATATATACGAGTTAATTCCAAAAGTAATGTCTCTAAAGCGCTGGAGTTCAAATCCTGGATGTGGTAATTGCATTTCACTTAGCGCTAATACTCTTGAAAAAGGTATGAATCCTACTCTCCCTCCAGCTATGGATAAATAGTAGGACAGACTGGGCTCTTTAACCTTGGCTAGGCAACCGGTCTAGGAGAAGGAAAACTCTGAATTCAAACCTGTTGAACTCCGCTTAAGAAATTGACCGTGTGACATATCCTGCTTGTGCGGAGGGGTTGGTAAATATATGTATATATTTTTAATCCGTTTCATAGTTGAAAATATTTTGACATTGATCTGCAGAGTCCTAGCTATGACGACAAACGTCATCAAGTAATGAGCTTCCAATTCTGGAACTCTGGGAAGTGTGAAGTATTCCTTCTTTGGCATTACTGCAAGGTCTACTCTGACCCGGAGTGGTAATACCAGTTAGGGTCCCATTTATGGGTTAAATAGAATGAAATGAGTTGTTTTTTTTTAATTGAGTTGTAATAATGTTTAATACCCGTCAAGAATTAACAGGACAAAATGTCCTCGGCATTAAATTATCCAATAAGAGTTGACATGCCGTAAAATCCAACCAATCAACTAACTAACCAAAATATTTGCAAGTTAGAGAAAATTTTATTTGGACCGGTTGATTGATACATATGTTTGTTAATGAAAATTAATTTTATCAGTTTATTGATACACATCTATTGATAATGGAGATCGGTCTTCATTTTCTGTAACCGAAACTACGCCACTGCTTATGTCACACTACCGAAGATCGTCATAATTTTAAAAACCTTTTTATTGGACAAATTGAAAAGGGTTAAATAAAAAAAAAACGAATGACAGGAAAAAAAAAGGAAAAGAATGAAAGAAAAAAAAATAATAGAGCATAAGTATAAAAAAAAGGAAAAAAAGAAAGAAAGAAAGAAAGAAAAAAAAAAAAAAAAAGAAAAAAAAAAAAAGAACAGACTGAAAAAAAAACAACACAACAAATGAACGAAAGAATGAAAGAAGAAGAGAGAAAAGAAAAAAGAAAAAGAAAAGACAAAAAAAAAAAGAAAAAACAAACAAAAAAAAAGGAAAAGAAAAGAAGAAAAGAACAGTAGAAAAAGAAAAAAAAGAAAAGAAAAAAAAAAAAAAAAAAGACAAAAACGACAAACAAAACTAAAACGGAAGAAAAGAAGAAAAAAAAAAAAAAAAAGAAAAAAAAACGAAAGAAAAAAAAAACAAAACGAAAGAAAAAAACGAAAGAAAAAAAATAAAGAAAAAAAAAAACGAAAAGAAAAAGAAAAAACAACAACAAAAAATAACGAAAAAACGAAAAAAAAAGAAAGAAAGAAAAAAAAAAGAAAAAAGAAAAGAAAGAACAAAAGAAAAGAAACAAAAGAAAAAGAAAAGAAAAAGAAAAAAAGAAAAGAAGGAAAAGAAAGGAAGAAAAAGAAGGGAAGAAAAAGAAAAGAAAGGAAGGAAAAAAAAAGAAGAAAGAAAGAAAAAAATAAAGAGAGAAGGAAATTAAAATAGAAAAAAAAAGAAAGAAAAAGAAAGAAAAGAAGAAAAAAAAAAAAAAGAAAGAAAGAAAAAGGAAAAAAAAGAAAGAAAGAAAGAAAGAAAAGAAAGAAAAAAAAGAAAAAGGAAAGAAGAAGGAAAGAAGGAAGAAAAAGAAAGAAAAGAAAGAAAGAAAGAAAGAAAAAAGAAGAAAGGAAAAAAGAAAGAAGGAAAAAAAAGAAAGAAAGAAAAAAGAAAAAAAAAGAAAAAAGAAAGAAAGAAAGAAAGAAAAAGAAAGAAAAAAAAGAAAAATAGAGAAATAAAAGAACAAATAAAGGAAGGAAAAATAAAGAAACTAAGAAACAAAGAAAAAGAAAAAAGAGAAAGAAAAAAAGAAAGAAGAAAGAAAAAAAAGAAAAAAGGAAAAATAAAGAAAGAAAGTAAAAGAAAAGAAATAAAACTTATCCGAAAAGAAAGGTAGAATGAAAGAAAATCTAAAAGAAGAACAAAACGTCACCCAATAAAGTCGGGCAACTTCAAACAGAATGATTTAAAAAAAAACACAAGGTGGTGGGAAGGAATGTAATCAAAACAGAAAGGAAAGTAGTAAATGCAAAGAAGAAAAAGAGAGAATAAGCAAAGTGGAGGAGAAGAAAGAAAGAAAGGAAAAAAGAAAGAAAGAAATGAGAAAAAAATACAAGCAATAGAAGAGGGGATGAAGGGCGAAAAAGAAGCGATGTATACAAGAACTCAATACCCTTACATAGAAAAGAAAGCTTTTAAACATCTTATCGAAGTAGCATTTATATTGAGATAAGAAAGCCGATGAACCTGTGAAAGAAAGGCATTCGGTAGCAGTTTCCTAACACTTACAAACTTCTTAAATTCACGGAGGTAGATATATATATATATATATATATATATATATATATATATATATATTATAACGTGTTTTTTATGTTTAAGTTGGGCGTTATATGAAGCATTTAAACATAAATGAAGGAACTCGATGTTATGGAGTACTGGATTCACTTATTTTATTATTTGTTATCATAAATTTTCGGGATCGTTAGATTCCCTTTTTCAAATGAATGTCGCTCCTGTTCAGCGGATCCTTTGTCTTTGTTGTTATTGACAGCGGCATTATATATATGGCATCCTTCCGTCTACTAAAGACGATGGCGTAGTGTCCATTTTTTTTCTTTCTTAATTTTTTATCTGCAGCTGCGTGAGTAGCTGAACAGTCCGATTCTTGAATGACAATCTCTGGCGCAGTGACTGCAAACAAACTGTCTCTCCCTCCTTTTGACTCTCTTTTCCGTGGCGGCTTCTTTCCTCTCTTTCTCACCCCCTTTCCTTCCTTGTTTTACAAGAAGTCACCAGTTCGCACGGTCTTCTGTACAGCCTCCCATGTGTTGGTGTTAATGTGGCATGTCTTCATTTTTCTTTTGCAGACATCTTTAAAGTGCAGGCGTTGTCTCCCTGCTGGTTGGGTGCCCTCTGCCAAATCGTCGCAAGTGACACCGCTTCGGCTGCGGACTTTCAATCGTAGCTGGTGATTTTTTCCCCGCAGCCACCGCGTAGCGATTTTTGAGGTAGGAGACCTGGACGGTTCTCCGCGAAGTGTACCAAATATTGTTTGCACTATTGTGTATTCTACTGCCGCCGTCGACAAAGTGTCAGGAAAATGAAATGAATTTGTACATGTATCTATCTAACACGTAGTTACAATCCATACAGGTATTTCCATCCCGGATCAGAGTGAACCTGGAAGTAATGTCAACGAAGAAATGATTTCATACGCTCCATAACTAGAGTCTAACACTTGAATGCAGTTTAGTGTCATGCTTTTAGAGATGATCTTATTCCTCTGCAGAGGATCGATCAATGTATTTTATGTCTCACCGACAGGACTAACAAAACGTTTGAAAAATAGGTAGCTCTAAATTGCTGAGTGGCCAATCTTACCCCTTTGTAGAGGTGATGTCTGTATTCTTAAGCCCCAGCCGACAGGGCTGGTGTTATACACAGGTCAGTTTGAAGGTTGTTGTCATCAATGTTTACTTGCACCGTCATTAACCCCAGCGGCCATCAATAAGACGGAAAAGGAAATGGCTATCAACAGATAAACCAACTCAGACAATTATCTATTTTTACCTATAGTCAGATTTCAAGAGCTAGTCTATTTACTAATTGGATGTTTTGCAGATAGAGTAATACATTTTTGGAATAAATTCTATAATCAGATAAAAAACAACAAATAGTACAAACAACATCTTTAAATATTGGGTACTCTTCGCGGAGAACCGTCCCGGCCTCCTGCCTCAAAAATCGCTACCCGGTGGCTGCAGAAAAAAAACACCAGCTACGATTGAAATCCGTGGCCAAAGCGGTCTCACTTGCAACAACAAAAAAAAAAAAAAACCAACTTGGGGCGTTTTTCCCGAAAACCCAAGCCCAACTTTAACCATAAACCCTAAACCCCCCCTAGTTAAAATTAATAGTTTTATTACAAAATTTGTGGGTTCTGTTTTTTCTGGGCCACCCTGTATACAGGGTGACCGAGAAAAAACAGAGCCCAAATTATCTATTTCTTTATTTTCCCATTAAACTAACCCTAAACCCTAACCCCAACCCTAACCCAAAACCCTAACCCTAACCCTAGTTTGTTTTTGTTTTTTTGCAAGTGACACCGCTTCGGCTGTGGACTTCAATCGTAGCTGGTGTTTTTTTCCGCAGCCACCGCGTAGCGATTTTTGAGTTAGGAGGCCGGTTGTGGTCATAAATGTTTACTTACACCGTCATTAACCCCGGCGGCCATCAATAAGACGGAAAAGGAAATGACTATCATCAGTTAAACCAACGCAGACAATTATCTAAAGAGATAAGATATTTTAGATACTAATCTTATAAGTAAACCCTTGCGGTAAGAAAAAGAAAACCCCGGCAAATAGTTTGTTAGTAAAAATAAACTACCAAACGTCACATGGAGAAAAAAGAAAAGACCAAGAGGGTCGCACCAACCGAAAACAATCGATTAACACTATCACACTTAGCTAATATACACATTATATATATATATAATATATATATATATATATATATATATATATATAAACCTCTGGGATTGTCTAAAGTTAAAATGTTAAAAGTGCTCGATACCTAAGTAGAGCAAATAATAAAGTTAAACCTGATGATTCAGATATACCTACTAATTTTCGCTTAGTGGCTCATCAGGGTAAGAATCTGACTAAAAAGACTTGGAGCAACCGTACTTTTATTGCAAAAACTAGTCCTACCGTGGTACAAACAAATTAGCATAAAAATAAATAAATAAATAAATAAATAAATAAATAAACCTTTTTACACTTTTTATTTTTTATTTCTTATTTTTCATTTAAGATAAGATTGGTATATGATACAAAAAGAACATTATCGTAATTTGCTTTCTTTGCAAGGCAGGCATTTTCGCCTGCCGGTTGGACTGCCTCCTCTGCAGAAAGTAACACCCCACCCACAAAGGATATCATTACTGTGACATTAAACTGCACTGACGCTCCACTTTTGGAGATCTGCAAAGCGTAGAATACCTCATTTGTCATTACTCCCAGATCCACCCTTACTTGTAGATGGTCCAATCTAGAAACAATGACATCTATTTGAAAATTATTAGACTTGATTGGTTAGATTTTACCGCATGTCAGCCCTTCGGTTATTTTATGCCGAAGACGTTTTATTTTAGGGTAATTCTATGTCAAATCACCCAGGCCATGACACCCAACCCCTTCAATTTTTCTGAAATTTTGTCCAAGTGACAATTATGTTAAAGTTAGACAATACCCAAAATTTGAGCTTCCAATTCCAAAATTGGCGAAGATTTCTATCTTTCCAAATTTGGTGGGTCGCAAAAACTGGTAACTTTTTGTAATCTATATTTGTCTGTAAAATGAGTTCTAGAGCTTCCCTATTCCTAAACATTGGTCCCAAAAACAATCAAAATGTCCTTACCACTTTTAAGTTATTAATGATTTCTGATTTGCAAAATTTTAATTGATGTTGTAGCTTCGGCTTTTGGGGATTGTCTACTTTAACATAGTCCATATATGGAAAAAAAATTCAGAAAAGTTAAAGGAGGTGGGTGACAATGTTACCTTTTTTTTTCTGGATGATTTAACATGAATCTACCCTTTATTCATTCTTGTTGGGTATTGAATTTTGTTAACTCAATTTTTAAACTTATTTCTTTAAACTCATTTTTATCTATTTAGATGGAATTCTAACAGATACTCTCACTCCAGGTGAAAGTGAACCAGGGTGTAATGCTGATGAACGTGTACTCCACATTCCGTCAAGCTCCAGAATTGGAACCTCGCCACTAGATGCAATTTAACGTAAAACCTCGGACACTAAAACCCTCAGCCAAAGTCTTTTAATGCATATCTTATTATAATGGAGATTGTGTGTTTTTCTGTCTGTAACCGAAACTATATTCCTACTCAAGTCACAATTCTCTTAGTTATTGACATCACATTCTCCATGATTTTATTTTTTATCTAAACCTCAATTATTAATAAAATTGTCTTACATTATTAATACTGTTAACTATGTCTACGTACTGACAACATGCAATTATATTTATATATACAACAAAATAGCGGTTTACGGTGTGAACGGGAAGGCTAATTTTGCATATTAATATTAAAAAATCGAATTTAATAGATATGTGCTTAGTATTATTGATTTCTAACTGTTGGTTTTATTTTAATGAATATAAGCAAAAATCTCTTCAATGAATCTTAAATGAAATCCATTAACAAGATAAAATAACTGTCATTTTATTCTTACTTCCTCTTATAATAAATACTTAAATTAGAAAAAAAATAACAATGAAAGACGAGAGTGATGGAAGAGTAAGTTTCAGTTGTTCCATTTTTTATTATACTCCCTCTGTTTCAAATCTTTATTTATACTCCCTCTGTTTCAAATCTTTTTATCTGTATTCATATTTAGTTTCATTAGCCTTTCTAATTTAATACAATATTTTATTACATTAAAACTTAAATACTTGCACCGGGAGGGTGCATATATTTGCTAGTATGATTAAAAGGGGTTGGGGGCTTGCCATATGGGCAATAGGGTCAGGACAATCTTATAAGTGCTAGGGCTTGACGGGACCAGCCGATTGATCAAAGGAGGGCCTCTCAGACAGCATAAGTAAGGGTCAAATTGGAGTGTTGCATGTCATGGACTGCTCAGCAACCAATATTCCCCCCTTAAGCATCAGGTTTAACAGGTTATTTAGTGTTTTCCTTCTCTTAGTCAGTTTACCTAGCAAAGAGTAAAGAGCCCAGTCTGCCCTACTATTTACCTACAGCTGGAGGGCGAGTAGTTGGAGGCATACCTTTCCCAATAGTATTAGCGCTATGGGAAATGCAAAGAGCCTCGTCCAGGATTTGAATTATTATTCCAGTAATAATTGATCTATTACTGTTTACTATTACATCACCATGGGACGCCCTGATTTACCCAACCCGTTCGCCGGGTACGACGTATTACTAAGTCATAAGTGTGAAGCATTCAACGAGGATCGAACTCGCTATTGGGTAGTAATTAATCTGCGAGACAAGCTTGCCACCCTGAGATATGTTTTACCCTACCCGCTCGCCACAGGTAGGATGTGACTCAAGGTCACAAGTATGGGGCCTCCTTCGAGGATCGAACTCGCTATTCATTATGGATCACCATTACCGAACCTGTTCGTCGCGGGCAGGATGTGACACAAAATCATAAGTATGGGGCATCCAGCGAGAATCGAATCTGTTTTTCAGTAGAAATGGATCTGCGAGACGAGCTTGCTAACCAATACACCTCCATGGGACACAATACCCTGGGGAAATGTATGCATCTAACTATTGGAGGCCGTGGTGTAATGGTGAGCGTCGTAGGAAATGGACTCGTCGACTCGAGTTCAAATCCTCGACGAAGCAATAGTTCACATAGCGCCAATACCCTTGGTAAAGTTATGAAGCCAATTACTCTCCCTCCAGCTATGGGTAAATAGTAGGGCTGAATGGGCTCTTTAATCTTGGTTAAGCAGCCAGTGAAAACTCTGAATTAAATCTCCGCTTGGGGTGGTTGCTGAATTATGTTCCGTATATAAGGCGTGCTACAATCCATCACTTAAATTTATAGATTAAGCGAGGTCACGTGGTTTAAACCTCAGCGAATCAACAGCCCGAATACGTGGTTGGTGAACTATTTAATTGCTGATATTGACAGCCATCTATTTGTACTCTATTCAACATTGGCGAATGGACCTGCCTGCAACATTAAGGAACACCAATGAACAACCATAGGATTCTTCACTAAGGATCGCGCTCTGCTTAAAACAAGGGATCTCCGCTGGACAGTGCTCTTGCTGGAAGCCTAAAGGATGGCCACAAAAATCGTAATAGTGGTCACTACTAGATTAGGCTCAGTCTTAACTAGTGATCTATTTCACGAATTTCAAACGAATTTTTCCCTCCACCCATGGGTAAATAGTAGGACAGACTAGGCTCTATGGCAACTGGACAAGGAGAAGAACAAGTCAGATTTAAAACTTGTTAACTTAAAAAAAATGATCTTGTGTCATACCCTGCTCGTTTGGGATGGGGGTCGTGAATATATACGAGTACATGAAAGAAAGAAAAGAAAGATTTTGTGCCCAGGTTTTCGATTATATGTTATTTTGTTTTGCTTTTATGTTTTTGTTTATTTAGGAGCAGGTGAATATTCTGTTAAACACACATCCATCCGCGTTGAGACACGCGAGTAGATTTTTGTGTTCAAAGCAAACTTAGCAGAAAGGTAGAAAATTTATAGACATCTAAATTTATTTCTTTTAGCCTATGTGAGTGTGCGGTCGGTAACGGTGGGTATGCCGACCCCCCAACAGTTTGATGTCACCCAGGGGATTTCAATGCGTCGTTGGGTTGGGCTACATTCAAAATGGACCCTCCGTGAAGAATTTTTTTTTCTTTGTTTTTTATTTTTTTATTTTTTGTATTTTTTTTATTTTTTAGCAAAGTTTGTGTTCCTTCCATCCCACCATCGCTGGATCTACATTTTCCTATAATTTTTCTCATGCGTCTTATCGAGTGATATACACGAGGAGTTTGGAAGCGCGTGGTGTAATGGTTAAAGTCATGGGGAATGGACTCGTCGTCCCGAGTTCAAATCCTGGATATGGTAATTGCATTTTCACTTAGCGCTAATACTCTGGGGAAAGGTATGAATCCTACTCTCCCTCCAGCTATGGATAAATAGCAGGGCAGGCTGGACTCTTTAACCTTGGTTAGGCAACCAGTCTAGAAGAAGGAAAACTCTAAATTCAAACCTGTTGAACTTCGCTTAAGAAACTGACCTTGTGTCACATCCTGCTCGTGCGGAGGGGTTGGTAAATATATATAAACGAGGAGATTGATCATTTATTCTTACCAAAGAACAACGGATTATCTCTTTTAATCGGCTTTTATCTATCTTAATCTTTTGATATCAATTTAAATTAAATTGTGGAGGTGGCCTTGGAATAATGCTTGTCGTCGAAGGAAATGGACACGGCGATACGTGTTCAAATCCTAGATGAAGCTGCTTGCATTTCATATGGCGCTAATACCCTAGGGAAAGATATGAATCCAAATATTTACCATCAAAATATGGGTAAATAGTGTGTGTGTGGGGGGGAATAGGCTATTTAAGTTTGGTACGGTAATTGGTCTAAGAGAAAGAAACTCTGAATTCAAACCTGTTAAACCCCGCCTAAGAAATTGACCTTGTGTCGCATCCTGTTCGTGCGGAGGAGTTGGTAAATACATATATCTATTTAAATATGGAGGCGCGTGGTCTAATGGATAGAGTCGTAGGAAATGGACTCGTCAATCAGAGATCAATTCCTGGACGAAGCTGTTGGAATTTCACATGGTGCTAATACCCTTGGGAAAGGTATGAATCCAATTCTCCCTCCAGCTATGAGTAAATAGCAGGGCAGACTGGACTCTTTAACCATGGCTAGGTAACCAGTCTAGAAGAAGGAAAACTCTGAATTTAAACCTGTTAAACTCCGCCTAAGAAATTGACCTTGTGTCACATCCTGCTTGTACGGAGGAGTTGGGAAATATATATATCTATCTAAATTTCTTCTTATCTAAATTATCTCCTTTTTTTCTATCTGGGTATTTTTTATATCTATATATTTGTCTTAATCTTATTTTGTTATAATCTATTTACTTTAATCACGTTTTACAATCTTAAACTTATCTCATATACTTTAATCAGTTTTATCTATATTATTCATAATTCCACCTCTCATTATTTTCTGTATTCACTGTCTTGAAGTTTTTCTGGTTAAACTTGCAAATCGTCGTCAAAATTAAAACGGAAACTTATTTGGTGGTAAACCCTGACAGTTTAACTACAGTGTATGAATGAACTTTTTTGCGAATTGGGTTACGGTTTAGGGGTTTGGGGATTAGGGTTGTTTTTAATTACGTATTTTTAATTAGGTACAAAACAGCAACAACAGCAACAACAACCCTAAATTAATATACATGTAATGTTGAAAAATATTTTTTTGAAAACCAAGTATAATTGAAATTACATTGCAATACTAACACAAGCAACTGAGCCCATGGGCTAAAATTTAAATTTAAGCAACAAAAACAGGGTAAATACTATTCATACACGTAGGGGATATAATCAAGAAAATTAATTAACCATTGAAATAAATTATTCAATCCAACGGTAGACACATTAGTCTCAGTTGTTTGTGTTAGTGTTATGGAGCACCACCAAATAAGTTTCCGTTTTAATTTTGACGACGATTTGCAAGTATAACTGTTTTTCTCTATTTAAATATTTTGCTTTCACCAACGATTTCGAAAATAACCAATACTCAATCCTCCCAATTTTAGGGAAAACTCAAGGTTCCTAGTTCGATACCGGCCCTCACCAACTCAGCGTATGAGTAGCACAGGGATCTGTGCGGTAAGGTAAGGAGCTGAAGGTAGGTGTGGCGCTTCACTTCAGATGCTAAAAATAATCTCCTTGGTCTAGCGCTAGTGAAAAGGGAATAGACTCCATCGCTGTATGGCTCATACCGACATTAGGCCGCCCCGACGACTATACTAGACAAAACCAAACTTAATAGATATCCGGCCATTCGTTTTAGATTGCGCCTCGTTGGAAGATGCTGTAAAATACACAGACAGCACTTCTGCAGAGGGGTAAAATCCATCCCACCCCAATGGTGTCACCTTTTGACCGCCGATGGTGCCCCGTTATGCTTAAGTACGGAATCCAGGTGGCTGAGCACTCCATGTCATGCAACACTCCACTTTGGCCGTTACTTACGATCACCCCCCCCCGATCAATAGGCTGGTTACATCAAACCCTAGCACCTATATGTCCCAACCCTATTGCCCTTATGGCAAGCCACAACCCTTTTTCTCATATATGTCATAGGAGCCGGTGGCTGAGGGTCTTAGAGTCCTATGTATGACGTTATACTCTACCTGAATGTGAAGTTCTAATTTAGGAGCTCATGGGAATGTGGAGTACCCCTTCATCACCATCACTCCTAGGTCCAATCGGACCCGGAATTATAGTTTCCTTTTAGGGTTCCATGTATGGTTTAGAAAAACCTGTTTGTTTTTTTAACTGAGTTTGAAAAAAAAATGAGTCGGAAAAAATTGTTAAATACCCATCAAGAATGAATAAAACCAAATGTCTTCCTCATAAAATAACCCAGGAAGGTTTGACCTGTCATTAAACCCAACCAACCAACCATTTTAGATCAGTGCCGAAACGTGTCAGGAATTTCTCGAAATCTGACCCCCCAAAAAGCAGAATTTCTATTATTATCAATTTTCTTTATTTTGCTTCTTTTTTTTTCTTTTCTTCTTCTTTTCTTTTCTTTCTTTTCTTCTTTCCTTTTTTCCTTTTTTCTTCTTTTCGTTTCTTTTTCTTTTTTCTTTTGGTCTTTTTTCTTCTTTTTCTTTCTTCTTTTTTCTTCTTTTCTTCTTCTTCTTTTCTTCTTTTTTCTTTTTTTTTCTCTTTTTTTCTTTCTTTCTTTTTCTTCTTTTTTTCTTTTTTCTTCTTTTTTCCTTTTTTCTTCTTTTCTTTTTTCTTTTTTTCTTTTCTTCTTCTTTTTCTTTTTCTTCTTTTTTTCTTTTTCTTCTTTTTCTTTCTTTTTTCTTCTTTTTTTTCTTTTTTCTTCTTTCTTCTTTTTTTTTTTCTTTTTGTGACGAAGCCATTTCGTGTCCGACTTTTGTGTGACGTAGAGGCTAATGTGCTGCAATTTGATATCGGAGAAAGCGAGTTCGAACTGCAGTCATTCTATTACATTAACTTTCGGTCTATTACACTTGGAAAAGGTATGACTCCCCATCCTACATAGGTTTACATTGCATCTCTAATGTACTATATGATGGATTTGGCATTAAATAACCCACGAATGTTTGATATACCATTAAACAAAGAAACTAAAGCAATCCTAAGTAATTTCAACAGCAAACTACATATATATATATATATATATATATATATATATATATAATATATTATTATTATTATTAATTATTATTTATATTTTTGCTTGAAGGCAGTTACAATGCGTATATCGCATAAAATTCGATATTTAATGAAAATAAACATGCCAAGCGAACTCGGCAAACGTTGATCACTACGTAGAACATCGCACAGCAGCCGTTTCGCTGATGAGACTTAATAAAGTCGAAACGGCTACTGTACGATGTTCTACGTTGTGATCAACGTTTGCCGAGTTCGTTTGTCATGATTATTTTTATTAATTATCGAATTTTATACGATATACGCATTGTAACTGCCTTCAAGCAAACGATATAAATGATAATATACTTTAATCAACAATGCTTTGTTTCACTGTGTCTGCTGAAGTCCCGGTTTCGATTTCTGTCGGAGGGAAATCGTTAGTATATACCGCTGATGAGACTTAATAAAGTCGAAACAGTCTGTACGGTATTCTACACACCGAGCCATCCTTTGCCGGGATTACACTTGTCAAGTTCATTTTATATAAGAAAAAGTATCGAATTTATGCGATACATGCGTGTAAGTGCCCTTCAAGTAAAAATTTAATATAATAATATATATATATATATATATATATATATATATATATATACGCGCTCGTGTGTGTGTGCGTGTGTGTGTGTGCGTGTGTGTGTGTGTTCGTCAGGGAGGCTGATTCCAAATCCCATAGAATCTGTCAAAATCGTTTCATTTTCTCCCCTTTTCGGCTACATCTCCGGGGAAATGAAGAAAGTGCGAATCGAATGGTGAACGTTCCCATCAAACCTCTTTCTTGCTTAATCGTCTTTCAACCTGTCGAACAATCAACACCGCCAAGTCATCCTCTCGCTCACCGGCGGCGGTGGCGGAGGCGGAGGGGGAGGCGGCGTTCGCGTTCAGTATTTTTCACTCATTTCCACGGGAACAAAAAATTATTCCGTTCGTCGCTCTTTTTTTTTTTTCTTTTTTTTTCTTTTTTGTTTGTATCCATTGCCAGATTGACTAGAAAGGCGAGTTGTTTTTAGACGAGGGAAATGTCGAAAAACGAAAAGGTTTTGAATTTCAAAATAGAAGAAACAAAATTTGAAAGCAAAACCAAAAAAGAAGAGTATTTTGCATTTGGCGTGGTTAAAAAAAAAATGGAATGCACATTAAAAAAAATTTTTTTTTTAGGTAAGCTGCATTTTTTCTGCCTTTCTTTCAATTCTTTTTTTTTTCTGGGGGGGGGGGGAAGTGAAAAGAAAAGAAAAGAAAAGAAAAAAAGAAAGAATTATATGAGGTCTAATTTTCCAACGAGAAAGAGAGAAAAAAAAGAAAGAATAAAAGGAAGAAAAGCTATTGCCATACATAAAAATGATGATGAATTGCTAAACCACTCCGACAATCCGAATTAAAATCCTTGACGAGGCTGTTTGCATTTCGCATGGCGCTAATATCCTTGGTAAAGTATGCTCTTAACTAATCTACCCCAAACTATGGGTTAATAGTCGGTGACTGGGTGGCAGGATTGCTATATATATATATATATATATATATATATATATTATATATTAAGTGTGTGTATGTGTGTGTGTGGTGTGTGTTGTTGACAAATTATTGAAGATATATATATATATATATATATATATATATATATATAAGTCATCGGAGTGGCCTAAAGTCGGTATCAGCCATACAGCGAGGGAGTCTATCCCCTTTTTACTAGCGCTAGACAAGGAGATTGTTTTAGCGTCTGCACCACACCTACCATCAGTTCTGAGTTAATTTCTAAATTCAAAGATTACACTTCATTACAAAAGGAATAGGATACACCGTTCATTGTGTTAAACGAAGACTGTGTAGCGGAACCGACAGATTATTTGCTAAACTTACTATTATAACATAAAGAGCAACTTTCATATTGTATTTGACGCGGCATACTGATGTAAAATAAAATCTTCGGTTCATCTCGCTGGCTCCAATCCAAATTTTGGCATTTACCAAGACTTTTATTTACCTCAGCTCTCGAAGTGCCGCTTGCAAAATGCATCACGGAAGCCCAAAAGACCGAACCGAAATAAAACTTCCGTTAGAGGCAATGGATAAATGACTGTGTGTTCTACTGAATATTTCTCCCTCAAGAAAAGATTTCCCCTTTCGCAAAAATAATATCCAGGGAAAAAAATCCTTTGCATTTTTTTTTTTTTTTTTTTTGGCTTCGGATATGCGCTGTCAGTTAAAACGATAGAAAAATAAATGAAATGAAAAGAAAGGAAGGTTAAGGGAAAGAAATAAAGAAGAAAATAAGAAAAAGAAAAAGGATTGAAGAACTCAGAAAAAAAGAAACGAAAAGAAGAAAGGAAGAACAAAATGAAAAAGGAAGAACAAAATTCACAAAGAAAAAAGAAAAAAGAAAGAAAAAAGAAAAAGAGAGATAGAAATAAGGACGAAAGGAAGAAAAAAAGATTAAGTGGAAAAGAAAACAAAAAATACTATAAAGAAAGAAAAAAGACTGAATAAAAATATTAAGAAAGAAAGAAAGAAAGAGAGAAAGAAAGAAAGAAAGAGAGAAAGAAAGAAAGAAAGAAAACAATGAAAACTGTAAAGGGAAGAAAAGGAAAGAAAAACTGAAAGTCAAAAAGAAGAATGAAAGAATGATAAAAGATGATAGAAAGAAAGAAAAACTGAGAAAGAAAACAGAAAGAAGGAAAAAGAATGAAAAAGAGAAAAAGCAAACGAAATGGAGAAAGAAAACCTCCGAGAGAAAGAAAAATAAAGAAGTGCAAGTGCAAATGAGTACAAACGTAAAGAAAGAAAGAAATAGAAAAGACGGATGAAAGAAAATAAATAGAGAGAAAGAAAGAAAGGAACACCCTAAATAAGAAGAAAGAAAGAAAGAAAGAAAGAAAGAAAGAATTGTAGAATGTCTAATTTTCGAATGAGAAAGAAAGAAAGAAGAGAAATGGAAAAAAAAAAGGAAAAAGAAAGAAAGAAAGAAAGAGAAAAAAGAAAGAAAATTGGCTTAGAAGAAAAACAAAAATTGGAACTCAAAGTAAGCGCAAATGAAAGAAATAAAAATAGAAATGACAAAAAGAAAGAAAGAAAGAACAACAGAAAAAGAAAGAAAGGAAAAAATAACGAGAAAGAAAAAGGAGAGAAAAATTGGCTTAGAAGAAAAATAGAAACTTAAATTCAAAGAAAGCGAAAAAGAAATAAATAAAATAGAAATGACAAAAAGAAAGAAAGAACGAAAGGATGAACAACAGAAAGAAAGAAAGAAAACAGAAAAAAAGAAAGATAGAAAGTAAGAACAACAAAAAGAAAGAAAGATAGAAAGATAGAACAACAGAAAAGAAAGAACGAAAGAAAGAACACAGAAAAAAAGAAAGATAGATAGAAAGAAAGAACAACAGAAAAGAAGAAAGAAGAAGAAAGAACAACAGAAAAGAAAGAAAGATAGATAGAAAGAAAGAACAACAGAAAAGAAAGAAGAGAAAGAAGAAAGAAGAAAGAAAAGAAAGAAGAAAGAAAGAAAAGAACAACAGAAAAGAAAGAAAGAAGAAAGAAAGAAAAAAAAGAAAAAGAAAAAAAGAAAAAAAAGAAAAAGAAAGAAGAAAGAAAGAAAGAAAGAAAGAACAACAGAAAAAGAAAGAAGAAAGAAAGAAAGAAAGAATGAGAAAAAAGAGAGAAAATTGGCTTAGAAGAAAAATAGAAACTTGAACTCAAAAAAAGCGAAAAGAAATAAACAAAAATAGAAATGACAAAAAAAAGAGAGAGAATAAATCGAAAAAGAAAAGAGAAAGAAAAGTACAAATTAAAGAAAGGAGTAAAACTCGAAAGTGAAAGAAAGCCGAAAGTAAATGAAGAAAAGAAGGACGGAAAAGAAGGAAGAAAAGAAGGAAGAGAAGTGTTTAAAAAAAAGAAAAAAAGGAAAGATGAAAGAATCTAAAGTGTGTTTCCAATAAAGAAGACATCTGGGAGTGAATGGAGGGTGGTTTTATTTATATATTTAAAGAACATTCATCAGAACTCATCTGCTATGGTGTACACTGGTCCATCAATCAAATAAAATTACCCCCTTGAGCTTCCATACATCTCCAACGTTAACGTTAACGTATTTATTTCGAGAAATCACAACCGGCGCTCGGAGAACACGACTTTAGCATCAAATACAACACGCATAACCGTAACACACACATTGTGTGAATGTAAGTTAGTAGGAACCCTTATCCGCGGTAGCTAAGTCGCAAGTGGATGACTATCCACGGATAATGGCGAACTACATACAACGTTTGTTTAAAACTCCATTCCAGTCCGAAAAATCAGCCCCCCCCATTTTATAAGCAAAACTGAAATTAAGTTCAGTCAGTAGAGTATCCGCCTTGGAACGACAAGGTTCCGGGTTCGACACTGACCCTTGCCTACTCAGCATATGAGTCTTACAGTTCAGATCTGTGCGCTAAAGTAAGGAGCTGATGGTAGGCATGGTGTTCCACCTCAGAGGCAAAAACAATGTCCCTGGTTTGGCGCTAATGAAAATGGAATTGACTCCCTTGCTGTCCGGCTGATACTGTCATATACCCCTTTGCTTAGGTATATAATGGGACTAGAGAGAAGAGAGAGAGAGAGAGAGAGAGAGAAGAGAGAGGAGAGGGGAGAGAGAGATTAATGGGCGCTAAGAGATAATGGGGCTAGAGACACAGAGAGAGAGAGAGGGAGGAGAGAGAAGAGACTGAGACATAGACAAAGATGGAGAGAGAGAGAGAAGGTATATATATATATAGAGAGAGAGAGAGAAAGAAAGAAAGAGATTAATGGGGGCTAAGAGATAATGGGG
>CM042153.1:1649185-1654185 GCA_023376005.1 Doryteuthis pealeii | reverse complement strand
TCAAAGAAAGAGAAACATAAAATAACGTCATTAATCTCATTTTGATTTCTTGTCGAAATAAATATATAATAGCCAAATGAAGGTTTGTTGAGTCTTTATTTCTTTGAAAAAAAAAAATATATATATATATATGTGTGTGTGTGTGTGTGTTGTGTGTGTGAGGTTAAGTAAACAAACAAATGTGTTTATTTTTATATGGCTTTAAGCTGACAATTTTTGGAGGATATGTGCTTAATCGAAGTCATACCTAATTTTGAAAATTAATTAGTTAATAATTAATGAATTTAGGCGGGCATATATGTTCAAACGTAAGGCTAAACAAATCGAGAAAATGTCAATCCCTGTATGTAAATTTCGACCTATTAGGTCTCATCAGCAAGGTTATAGACATGGGAGACTGCACCGTGTGTGATTCATTAATTATTAACTAATTAATTATTAACTAATTAATTTTCAAAATTAGGTATGACTTCAATTAAGCACATATCCTCCAAAATATGTGTGTGTGTATATATGTATGTATAGATATATATATAAGGTGTGTCAAAAAATTTTGAGATATTTTGGACTTTTTGATACATCCTGTGTTTTGGAAAAAAAAAAGTTCCATTCATTAATTTTTTTCAGAATACAAGGTGTGTCAAAAAAGTACCAAGTTTAAAGCTGTATTTACCAAGATAGAAATGAAGAATAAATGGAACGTTACTTTTTTTCAGAACACAAGGTGTGTCATAAAGTACAAAAATAATAAATATACGTATATATATATATATATATATATATATATATATATATATATATATATATATATATATGTGTGTGTGTGTGTGTGTGTGTGTGTGTATGTTGTGGTGTTTTGTGTGTGTGTGTGTGTGTTTGCCTTTATATGTATAAGTGTGAGTTTGGGAATATATCTATATAAGTGAAGTATATCAGTGCATATGTGCGGTTATTATTAATGTGAGTATTTGCATATATATTATGATATATATATATATATATATATATAATATATATATATATATATAATATATATATGGTAAAGAATAAGCCTTCAAAATCGATCATTTTGCGGTTATAGATCTATTTTTCCCCTCATGTATCTATATATATATATATCTATGCGATTCATCAGACTACTAACTTTATTGAAAATGGTAAACAGAAAATTCATGAGGCTTTATATGGAAGAAATATCCAACTTAGAATCATTCTTATACCAACTTGCCTGGTAACCCATCTACGAATATATATATATATATATATATATATATATATATATATATATAAATTTTTGGATGTTTTTTTTAGAAGCATTGTTGAATAAAGTATATATATTAGATTATTATTCATATTTTTGCTTTAAGGCAATTACAATGCATGTATCACATAAAATTCGATACTTTATAGAAAATAAATTTGTCAAGTGTAATCCCGGCAAAGCATCGCTCGGTGTGTAGAACATCGTACAGACTGTTTCGACTTTATTAAGTCTCATCAGCGATGTATACTAACGATTTCCCTCCGACAGAAAATGCAATACATACCTTGTAATTGCCTTCAAGCAAATATATATATATATATATATATGTGTGTGTGTGTGTGTGTGTGTCTATGTGTGTTTGTTGTTTGTGTGTGTGTGTTTATTTGTGTGTGTGTGTGCATTTGAGCAGCATTCTTTCATTTATACATGTGGAATTAAACAAAAGGCAAGTCTCCTGTTTAACGATTTTATTGGTGATCTTTTCAAGCTTTCTGGCCAACTTTTTTTATATTTGGATGGAATTCGTGGATTAGTCCACCGAAGTTCATAGGGGCCGGGTTAGCTCAGTCGGTAGAGCGTTCTCAGTCGGTAGAGCGTTCGGCTAGAAACTACAAGGTTCCTAGTTCGATTCCGGCCCTCGCCAACTCAGTGTATGAGTACCACAGGGATCTGTGCGGTAAAGTAAGGAGCTGATGGTAGGTGTGGCGCTCCACCTCAGACGAAAAAACAATTTCCTTGGTCTAGCGCTAGTGAAAAGGAGATAGACTCTCTCGCTGATTGGCTGATACCGACTTCAGGCCACGCCGACGAATTTACTTATATATATATATATATATACTAGCAAATATATGCACCCTCCGGGCGCAAGTATTTAAGTTTAAATGTAATAAAATATTAGATTAAATCACAAATGCTATTGAAACTAATTAAGAATGCAGATAAAAAGATTTGAAACAGAGGGGGGAGTATAATCGGAAAATAGAACAACCGAAACTTACACTTCCATCACTTCCGTCTTTCAATGCGAAATTTTGCTAATTTAACTATTGAGTTAATATAGGAAGTAAAGAATAAAATTAGTTATTTCTTTTTCTTAATGAATTTTTTAAAAGATTTATCCACGAGATTTTTGCTCATATTCATTAAGATAAAACCAAACAATTAGAAATCAATGATACTGAGCTCATATTTATTAAAATCAAGTTTTTAATATCAATATGCAAATTAGCCTTACCGTTTGAACTGTAAACCGCTATTTTGTTGTATATATAAATTCAATTGCATGTCATTAGCATGTAGTTAAGGCCAACAGTATTAATAATGTCAAACAGTTTTATTAGTTATTGAGGTTTAAATAAAAAATAAAATCATTGAGAATATGATGTAAATAACTAAGGAAATTCTGACTTGAGTAGAAGTATAGTTTCGGTTACAGACAGAAAAACACACAATCTCCATTATAATAAGATATATGAGTATAGATAAAAGGATATGAAAACAACACAATATGCTGTTAAAGCGAAAAAATTTTATAACATATTAATAACTAATATTGAACAATAGTTCGATTTTAAAAAATCATCTTCAGAGCTTGTTTATACTCCGGACTTATCAATATTAGCTATGAATATGTTATAATTTTTTTTCACTTTAACAGCGTATTGTGTTGTTTTCATATCGTTTTATCTATACTCATACCGTCGGATTCATTTCCTTTCTTTTAACTATATATATATATATATATATATATATATATATATATATATATATATTCCAAAAGTCCAGAGAAGAAATAGAGTTTTATTTAAAAAACCTGTCGCAGTTTGAGAGCTCAATGTGTGCTCTTAATGTTAGAGTCACAGAGGCATATATATATATATATATATATATATATATATATATATATATATTATATATATATATAACCACTGAAGATCTTTAGAGTATTTACATGATATTTCTTTACCTATAATGCTAAATCTCTAAGTCTTTTGTTATTTCTTTACATATATATATATATATATATATATATATATATATATATATATGTGTGTGTGTGTGTGTGTGTGTGTGTGTGTGTGTAAGTTTTATAAGAAAGTGTGGGTGTGTGTATAAATGGTAATAAGAAAACCTATGTGTGTTTATTTGCTTGCATAATATTGTATATACAAACGAGATCTGTATAAGGGCATGGCACTCTCACCTTGTTAATATTTAATGAATGCAATAATAATAATAATAACGATAATGCTGATGATGATCTCACAGCTTTGACGTTTTGAATCGAGAATCTTGACACCAGGGCGTCCAAGTGCCTGACCCCGTAATCAGAGAGTCTGTGTCTCTGAGAAGTGAATCTCCCAGAGACAGAAGGGGGTGGGGCAAAAACGGAGTGAGATGTACCAGTTGACTTTAATTTAAGCTTAAACACAGAATGATATGGTGGGTGTGTACGCTTTCGGTGTGCATACATACGTGTATCTGTTAGTATGTGTGAGTGTATGTGAATATGTATGTGTGTGCGCGTGCACCCGTGTGTGTGAGTTCATAGTTGGGCGTGTCCTTGTTTGCCTACATGTGTGTGTGTGTGTGTGTGTGTGTGTGTGTGCTCGCGCACGTGTGTGTGTGTGTGGTCTTAAGTTTTCCCTATCTTTTAAATCTAATTCCAATGAGAACATCCCGGACAGCGCCAAGTAATCCTACTGCCAATGTTGCGAGAAAAATTACTTTTTTTTTTTAATAAACTTATTTTTTTTAAAGTAAATAAGCGGAGGGATTTTTGTCAGTATCAGCCGGACAGCGAGGGGGTCAATCCCCTTTTCGCTAATGCTAGACCAAGTTTTGCACCACACCTACCGTCAGCGCTCAGATGCAAGATTGTGTTACTCTATGCACTGAGTTGACGAAGGTTGGTATTGAACCTGGAAGCTTGTGGTTCCTATGCGCCTGCTCTACTAACTGAGTTTAAACCTGCCCTTAAAATAAAATATCAGATCTTACTGACAAGAGAGAGTTAAACAGAATTGGTGGAGAGAGAATTGTAGAGAAAGAAGAGAGGACATGAAACAGTTTTGTATCATCGATGCTTCCATATATATAAATATATACTAGAAAAGACGTGAACCGTCGGGTCACCAATTGAGCTCGGTTTAGATTGTTGAAAAAATCACAATAATGTAATTTAATACATTTTAAACTATTTTTCGGTCAATTTAGGGTATGATATGGACTTTAGTCGTAGGTTATGGCCTCGTCGACCGAGGTTCAAATCCTGAACGAAGCCGTCTTTACATCACATACAGTTAATACTCTTGGGAAAAGTATGCACCCAGCAACTCTCCTTCGAGTTATAGGTAAATCAAAGGCCATACTGGGTTTTTAACCTTGACTAAGTAAACAGTTTGATGAAGGAAAAGTTTAAATTTAAAGCGGTTTAACTCTGCTAAAGAAGTTTACCTTGTGTCATATCCTGATTGTGTGGTGTGGTTAGTATATATATAATATATATATATATATATATGTGTGTGTGTGTGTGTGTGTGTGTGTGAGAATAAGTAAACAAACAATGTGTTTATTTCATATGGCTTTTAGCCAACAATTTTTGGAGGATATGTGCTTAATTGAAGTCATACCTAATTGAAAATTAATTAGTTAATAATTAATGAATTTAGGCGGGCCAAGCTGACAGCTGTAAGAATCCCCGCCTGTCAGCTTGCTAGTCGACGTTTCGAGTCGT
>CM042153.1:1629185-1644185 GCA_023376005.1 Doryteuthis pealeii | reverse complement strand
CCGACCGACTGTCTAGCCTAAGTAAGATCCAAAGTGGGATGTTGTATATCATGGACTGCTCATCCACCGGGATTCCATCCTTGAGCATCACGGGTCGACACTACGGCCAACAGGTGTCCTATTGGGAGGGGGTGTCTTATCCCTCTGCGGAGGTGCAGTCGGTGTATTATAAAGCCCCAGCGGACAGGGCCTAAGGATGAACTGACTGAAGTAATTGGACAGTACAAAATCAATTGATTGGTTCATTTATTGTTATAGATAGTTATACATATTTTGTGATCAGGATCATTCCATGTGGGATTCAATTGTTATGATACAGGTCATTCGTAGCAAGAGCTTGATGTGTCGTGTTCCAGGCGTATGAATATACAGAGCAATATTACTGAATAAATGAAGGCGAACATTTTTAATTTGCTTAATGTATTAATTCATTTCAATTGCATATCACAGCATCGTTATACAAAAAAGCAAAAACACGGCTGTTACTGTTTTATTCCAGAAATATATTACGGTAACCTGCATGTGGCTGTGAGGTTCTAATTCTGAAGTTTTTGAGGGTGTGGTGTACAACTTCATTGCCATTACTCCCAGTTAGACATAGAACCGGAGTAATAAAAACCTGTTAGGGTTCCATCTGATAATAGATAGATAAGACATGAGTTTAAAAACGTGTTTAAATGCCTAGAGGTTGGGGAATTGTGTTCATTATACAATTATGTTTACGTTTTTGCACACGATTGTATCATATCAAGTACTCTTATCTGTTGGAATTTTTGTGTATATAAATATGAATTTTTGTGTATGTGAATATGAATTTTCGTGTATATAAATATGAATACGAATAATTTGCAAACGTATCTATTTCCCCATATATATATATATATATATATTTGCAAAACCGCTCCACACAAGTAGGATGCGACACAAGTTCAATTTCTTAAGCAGAGTTTTACAGGTTTCAATTCAGAGTTTATCTTCTCCTAGACTGGTTACCTAGCCAAGGTTAAAAAAAACCAGTCTGCTTTGATATTTACCCATAGCTGGAGGGAGATTAGCTGGATGCATACTTTCCCAAGGGTACTATGTGAAACACAAACATCTTCCTGCTGGATTTGAAATATGTTCGGTGGGTCCACTTTCTATAACTCTAACCATCAAACCACGCACCTCCACATTTGCCAATATATGGGTCCTTGGCAAATACTACCTGTCCGGGCCAGAGTGGACCTTGGAATAATAGCAATGAAGTGGTATTCTAAATTCCTCAGATCTCCAGAAATGGATGCTTAAGATCATATACAGTTTAGTCTCAGAGCAAGGACCCCACTTTTTGGGGCGAAGGCCTATTCCTCTGCATGGGATTCAGTCAGAGGCCGAGAGGGCGTTTCAAGTAACTGCCAAAAATAATATAATTATGTTAGGTTCTAAAAATAAAAATAAATTCCATTAAAAATCTCAAACTCTACTTCCTATAGTTGTTAAATGATGAATTGGTTGCCCATTAATTTTGTAAAATATGTTTAGAATTTAAGATATTTGAATTCAAAATTTAACTGGTAATTCGTCAGAGGAGACAAGGAAAATAACTGGTAATTTGATAGATAAAGCCAGGCCCCTTGCTTACCTATTAACAGTTCTCTCATTGTGTGGTCTACCCAACCCCATGAGAATAGATTTAGAGTTAATTAGAGAGTCGGTAGGCGCCGTATAATGGCTATTTCTCCATTCGTACAGTTGAAACGGGTTTTGGAAGAATAATCTAACAGTGTTTGTGTTCATTAAAAATAAAACAAAAAGTGGACACAGAGATGAGACAAACCCAAGAAACACCCAAGCCAATCCAAATCAACCCAAGAAGAAGTAGAATCAAGTTAAGAAGATAACTATAATATGAAGAGTAAGAATAACATCTATCCATCATAGTAACATTTTTCAAGAAATTAGCACAAAAATCATAGGCTCATCTCTGCTTTGCCTGCCAGTTTACGTCCTAGCTATCAGTGAAATAGCACGACATTAAAAATTGAAGGATTTAATATGAAACAAAGTTAATATCCCAGAGCTGAGAGACTGACTTGCTAACGACTGCTATATGAAAGTGATGTGCAAAAGGAATATTTTTTTCTCTTTCAGAGTCGATAGACTCGTCATTATTTTATTATTTCACGACTTTTCATTGTTTCCCACCAGCATAAGCTGATGGTATTTTACTGGAGTCTGAATGACAGCAAGTTTCCTTAGGTCTCCAGGACCCTTCTGAGTATTCTAACCGATCTTTAATAATCTGGTTGTTCTCATTTTTTCCCTCTATTTCCAGTTCCTCTAATGTGTTTTCTAAACTTTTGGGGATCGTTCCATGTGCACCAATTACAATTGCTACCACTTTCACTCTCATATTCCACAGTTTTTTTCAGTTCTCTAGCAAGGTCCAGGTATTTGTTCATCTTTTCGCTTTCTTTCATTTTCACACTTTGCTGGGACTGCAAAATCAACCAATTGACAAGTTCTTTTTTCTGTTAATCAATACTAAGTCTGCTATTCTTGATGGGATTATCTCAAAGTCCCAGATTATTATCATTATTATTATTACTCCTTTTGAGTTTTCACATCAGTGTTAGCTGATGGTCTTTCACTGGAGTCTGAGTGACAGCAAGTCTCCTCAGGTCTCCAGGACTCTTCTGAGTATTCTGGCAGATTGCTGCAGTGCAGTGTTCTGAATGGTTTCAATCCTTCCTCTAATTTCCAGACATTTCCAGAACCTTTTCCAATCCTTTTGGGACCGTTTCAAGTGCACCAATTACAATGGTATCACTTTCACTTTCATATTCCATAAATTTTTCAGTTCTCTGGCAAGGTCCATATATTTGTCCATTTTTTCATTTTCATTTAGCTTTACCCTGTGATCTGCTGGAACTGCAAAATCCACCAGTTGACAAGTTCTTTCTTTTTTGTTTATCAACACTAGGTCTGGTCTTCTTGCTGGGATAAGGTGATCCGTTTTTATTTCAAAGTCCCAGAGAATTTTATGTGTTTCGTTCTCAAGAACAGATTCTGGTTTATGCATATACCATTTTGTTGTATGGTCAAAATTAGATTTTTTGCATAATTCCCAGTGGATCACCTTCCCAACCCCGTCGTGTCTAGTTTTTACTCTCGTTGTGCTAGTTTGCTACATTCGCATAGTACATGGTTCATTATTATTATTATTTATTATATTATTATTATTATTATTGGACGCGTCTACTGTATTCTTAAGCAGTATGACTCAGTGTTACTGTCAAAAAGCTGAGAGATTAACTTACTAGCCCCTACTAGGTGAAAAGGAATGCTCTAAAAGTAAATCCATTCCTTTCTGGGTCGATACATTATTTATTATAGCTAATGTTTTATTACTTCTTTACACCGGTACACTATTCTTATTCGATATTGTTCTTTGTTGAAATGTGTTTTGGGTGGATTACATTTTGACAGTTATTTCTTCTTGTTAATGGATTTTTTAAAAAGATTTATTATAGAGATTTTTGCTCATATTTATCAATATAAAAACAAACCATTAGAAATCAATGACTTTTATCAAAATCAAATTTTTAATATCAATTTGCAAATTAGCTTTCCCGGTTGCATTGTATACCTCTATTTTGAAAGCACGTACGTTCTTTTTTTACTTACTATTTTTTTTATTCCATCTTTTTTTCTTTTTTTTTTTAAGCCAAACGTTTTTTTTTCTTTTCTTTCTTGCTCGGTCGCATACCCTTTCAATTCTACTATACAAATCAAAGAAGAGTTACAATAATAGCTCCAGTGTTGTTTCAAAACTCGACTTTTATTTCACACACCCCACCCCACACCCGCCACCTGCCGCCCCACAAACGTAAGTAAAACTCATCCTTTCTTGCCTCTCCATCACCATCCACACTCATACTCCCAAAAAGCAAAACCCGACGACGACACGTATTATCCTTCCGACCTAAAAGATCCTCACCAAATAAAACCAAATAAATCACCCCTTTTTTTCTTTGCCCTGCTGCTCCCGGATCCAGATTGCTCAGCCATTCGTCCGAAAGTCGCTCAACCATGTTCCAAAAGCTGTCCGCCACCCACTCGCCTGCCACACTGTGTGCCAGGCCAAAATGCCGTTTTAGTCAGCGGTGGCCATAATGGTCGACATTTTGTTTACCTTGTTCTTCCACTCTACAACATTGTTTATTCTTTTCTTTTCTTTTTCCCTCCAATATTCGGTCGCAGTTTATGTTTCGCCTGTGGAATCAACAAATACACAGACACAATTTCTGACCGGCTCATGCGTACACCTACTTCTTATATTTCGTTTCTCTTCATGGATGATAAAAGTAACGCCGAGAAGCATACCATTAGAAGTATTGAAGGAAGCGCGTGGTGTAATGGTTAAAGTCATGAGAAATGGACTCGTCGCTCCGAGTTCAAATCCTGGATGTGGTAATTGCATTTCATTTAGCGCTAATATCCTTGGGAAAGGTATGAATCCTACTCTCCCTCCAGCTATGGGTAAATAGTAGGGCAGACTGGGCTCTTTAACCTTGGTGAGGCAGCCGGTCTAGGAGAAGGAAAACTCTGAATTCAAACCTGCTGTACTCCGCTTAAGAAATTGACCTCGTGCGGGGGGGTTGGTAAATATATATATTGAAGAATGACCGCTGAGCAAAGTATCAGCGTGATCTGATGGAATCCACGCATTTCTTTTTGACTTGACACGCATGAGTTTCGGTTAGTGCGTAGCTTCCCACATTAAAAAGACCTTTTGTCACATCCTAACCTGGTAAGAAGTCTTAATAAATACCAACTTAAAATAATCATATGCCCTTTCTTGGCTGGCCCATAACTATTAGTTTCACGCTTTCTTTTATTTTAAGGAAAATTGCTAATTTTCAGACGTGATCAATTTCTTCCCTAAAAAAAAGATTGTATGACAGTAGAAGTAATGAGGCAGCCAAGGGATGGGAGTAAGAGAATTTCATTTATTTTAGATTTTGTCCTGTTCTCACGGCAGGTATTGAACACACTTTCTTTCAACTTTTTTAATATGTTTTTTTTTTTAGGGTTGTTCGCTCCTGGTTTTAGATGATTCTTAATTTAAAAAATATTATCTAAAGATTATTTTTATTTTGTGATAGATAGATAGATAGATAGATAGATAGATAGATTTTAACAGACTAATATAGATAGATAGATAGATAGATAGATTTTAACATACTGATATAGATAGATATTAGGTTGTTACAAAAATAATGGCCGATTTCAAATACATGCATTTATTGTTGAAACATTAACAGTAGAAATGTTAAAATTAGTCAAAATATGAGCCTTGGGCAGCTATGCATCTCTGCCATCGATCTATGAGGTCATTTATTCTGCGTTGGTAAAAACGTTATTGGCTGTGATGCAACAAAATCTTTATATGATGATTCCACCTCTTCTTTAGATCTAAAAATGTTACCTTTTAAAAATATGCTTAAGTGTCTAAAAAATGCTAATCAGTAGGCGAAAGATCGGGAGAATATGGGGGATGTGGTAAGGTCTCGTATCCCAAGTCTGTGAGTTTCTGTACAGTCAATCTTGCAACATGTGCCCAAGCTTGAACTGATGCAACACAAGAAGGTAAAGGTTATGTTTAAGCATGTTCATCTTTGAAGGCTCCTATTTTTCTATCTGAAAATAAATTAAATTCTATTTGTGATCACACATTAATTATTATATATGCAAAAGTTCCTCTGAAATAAACAACAAATTCTATGTTAAAATGACATTTCAAAACCGAGCACTTCAATCGGCCATTATTTTTGTAACAACCTAATAGATAGATAGATAGATAGATAGATAGATTTGAACAGACTGATATATATATATATATATATATATATATATATATATATATATATATATATATATTTGGTAAATTAAAAGCATAAAAATCGGTAATTTTGCGATTATAGATCTATTTCTACCACAGGTATCAATTTTGACCACTGACTTTATTGGAAATTGTAAACAGAAAATTCTTACCCCACTACAGAGGTGTATTCTGAAGCCGCAGCGGACAGGGCTAGACACTAGATGAACCTGAGGGTCAATTTCAATATTTCTTATAAAATGTTACTCATAAAAATATATCTGGAGATGTTCCTACTGTTACCATATTGATTTCTACTGGCAGGACCTGAGTATATACTACAGTATGATAATTTAATGAATACAACGTTTCATATGCTTACTTAAGAGCTATTGCAAATACTTTAATATGTAAAAAGTATAATAATCTTGATACATCTCTCTTTTTCTTCTCTTTCTTTTATGATAAAAACGGAATGATCCATGAGGTGATGACACTGCATTTCATCTTGGGCGATTTGGACGGTCTCATTTTTAATCAGAGGGTGTTGCAAAATGATAACGGACGTACTTTTAATAAACACGGGTATTAATATCTTATTATAATGGAGATTGTGTGTTTGTATGTCTGTAAACCGAAACTATATCAGTACCTGAATCACAACATCCTTAGTAATTTACGCCACATTATATATATATTTATTTCTGGTTTAGGAAATATAGCGATTATTCTGCCTTCTATTCTAGGCAGCTACTTGTGGACCCATCGGTAAGAGACTTGACGAGCGAAAGTTCGTTCGGGTCTCGATCCCGACCAGAGGTAGCTGCTGAAAAATAAGTATAGCTGCACTGATGAGGGGTAAACCCCGAAACGCGCGTCTGTAGATTGCTTTATATATATATATATATATATATATATATGTTGAAAAGAGAAATAAAAAAAAGAAAGTATTGAATGAATAAAATAAGATTATTTTAATTAATTTAACTTACACGTGTTTCGCTCAGGAGTTTATCCATGTGTACATTATTCTATCTATTATTATTTTTAAGTAACAAAATGAAGTAAAATAATAATAATAGAAAAAAATGTAGAAATGTTCAGCACACAAAGAAACATCGACCTTCATCTGAGTAAATACTTTTTTTTTAATGAAATTCGTTGGAACGTGGAGAATTTTTTAAATGTTCGAAAAAAGAACTTTTTTAAAGTCACATGAAGAAAGCGTTCAAACGTCCTGGAGAAGATAGTTATATATATATATATATATTCTTCGACGAAGCTGTTGACATTTCACATAGCGCTAATACCCTTGGGAAAGGTATGAATCCATATATTCTCCCTCAAGCTATGGGTTAAATAGTAAGGTAGACTGGGCCCTTCAGCATTGGGTAGGTAACCAGTCTAGGAGAGGGATAACTCTGAATTCAAAATTCCTGAGTTCAGTCATTGTTTGGGTTTGTGGCAACCCTTGATGCACCAATTCTTTCCTATCGACTGTGCCAAAAAGTTTGGATGGTCCAACACAAGCCTTCACCACTATAAACAAATCACTGTGTGGGTGTTCATTGTGTGTATGAACCCTCATACGTCGAAAATCGACGGGAGAGTCCATAAAAAACATTTTTGTTTTTATTTTTTATACGCATTGTATTGCCTTCAGATTTTAATATTTATATATTATATATATATATATATATATATATATATATATATATATTATATATATTACTTCTAAAACTCTACCGGTGTGGACCCCCCCCAGATAATATAGTTTTTCAAAATAAATAAAAATTTCAAACTGACATCTGGGGAAGAAAATTTAAAGTAAGAAAAGACCAGAACGACCGTAATTTCTGAAAATAATCATCAGTAACGTATGTAGAGGCCAAAGAAAAAAAACCAGTGGAGTTTTCTAGGTTATATATATATATAATATATAATATAAGTGCTCAATACACTAAGTAGAGCATAATTATAAGGACCTACATGAGTCAGACACTATCTACTTAAATAAGGATGTTTAGTTTACCGACTTAAATTGCTTTGTTTTTATTTTTGTTGTTTTTGTTTGTCTTTTTCTTTTCATTTTGATTACCACTTTGAAAACCCCTTTTCAATTATGTTATTCATTCTATCTCTTTGTTTTTTCTGGGGGATGGGACTTTTGGGGGGAGGGGTGGGGTTTCCCCTATCTTCCAGTTCTCATCCTACATAACTCACTCCCCCACCTGTGTGGCTCTCGTGAAAGGACGACTCATTCTTGGACGAAATTCATCTCGAAATTCCACTGTCTCTTCCCCTTGTTCTCTCCCCCTCCTCATCTTCTTGCCATTAAGACCACCCCTACACCGCCCCCATTGCTGCACCTGGAGGATAAAGAAGCGTTGGATCCCCGACCACCAAAAATATTACCCCCCACCCCGGGTAGACGTCGGTGGTATTGACCGAGCAAATCAAGCATCGTTGTTTCTGCTAGACGCTTCGCCAGTTCCTTCGAATTTCTCCGGGATCTTTATTCCTTCTGCCGTTTTTCACTGTGGCTTGCCCCCCCCTCCCCAACTTCATCGACACTCCATCTTTTTAATCCTTTCCACCACCGCCCCCGGGTACCGACTCTAACCTGCTACGGTCAACAATGCCTGTTTTGTATTTATATAACGGCAGGCGTGAAAACCTAAACGCACCAACAACAGTAGTCGATTAGCGAGTGTGTAATATTAGTTTGGACTTTGCTTTATACGCGACTTTAAGAGAACTCGCTATTTTCTTTGGCTTATTCTATTTCTTTTTAAGTTTTTCTTTCTTTCTTTTTTTTCTTTTTTTTCGTTTTATAAGCTTGTTATTTTCCTACTTATGTTTTTCTTCTTTTTCTTTTTCTTTTTTTTTTTAAATTCATTCCATACTTTTTGTTAGTTTTGTCTGATCTCTTGTTTTTTTTTCTTTTTTTTTTTCTTTATCTTTATTTTTCAAAAATTACTTTTGCTTTTTTAGTTTCGTTTTTTTTCTTTCGTTTCTTCTTTCTTCTTTGAGTTTTTTTTCTTTTTTTCCCACTAGATTTTCTGCAACTTATATATTCTTTTTTTTTTCTTTACCCTCGTCTTTTTCAATATTTTCATTTCTTCAGTTATTTTCTTTCACTTTTTCTTTAGCTTTTTTCTTTCATTTTCTTTTTAATCTTTCATTTTTTCTCTTATTTTTAGATTTTTCTGTAACTTCTTCTTTCTTCTTCTTTACCTTCTTTTTTAACATTTGCATTTATTCCATTATTCACTTGTTTTCTTTCGCTTTTTCTTTCATTTTTTCCTCTTTCATTTCTTTTCTTTTTTTAGATTTTTCTGTAACTTTTCTTTCTTCTTCTTTCTTCTTTTTTTTTTCTTTCTTCTTCTTTACCTTCTTTTTTAACATTTGTATTTATTCCATTATTTTCTTTCATTGTTTCTTTGATTTTTTACTTTGTTTTGTTTGTTTTTTTTTTTTCATTTTTTCTTTCGTTTCCTTTTCTCTTTCATTCATTTTTTCTTTCTTTTAGATTTTTCTGTAATTTATTCTTTCTTCGTCTTTCTTCTTCGTCACCCTCTTCTTTTTTAACAGTTTCATTTCTTTCTTTTTTTTTCGCTTTTTTCTTTCTTCATTTTTTTCTTTCGATGTTTTCCTTTCGTTATCTTTTCCCCTTTTATTTCTTTTTTCTTTTTTCCTTTTTCAGATTTTTCTACAACTTCTTTCTTCTTTCTTCTTCTTTCTTCGTTTTATTATTCTTTTTGACATTTTCGTTTTTTCTTCCTTTCTTTTCTTTCGCTTATTTCTTCTTTTCTTCTTCTTTTGCTTTTTATTTTTGGTTTAGATTTTTTAGATTTTTTACTTCTTTTTCTTTTTTAATATTTTTATTTCTTCTTTCATTTTCTTACGTTTATGTTCCTCCTTTTTTTTCTTTTTACTCTTTCCTTTCTTTCTCTTTTCTGATTTTTTATCGCTTAATATTTTTTCTTTCTTTTTCTTCATCTTTCGCCTCTTCTTTTTAAGATTTTTGTTTACCCCAACTTTATCTACTAGAAATATTATTATTTACATGGTTCGAGTGATACCTTGTGTTACCATGACAACTTTTGCTTTTCTTTTTTAATCCAGATTAATACTACCCTTCCAATCCAGAAAAATAATAAATAGAAATATTTATTCGGAATATTTATCCTTTTTTAGGGATTTTTCAAGGGTACCAGATGCAGGTGAATCCCAACAAACCAGAAGCCACGCTCAGAGTAAACAAGCAGTAAGTAAGTAAAGTTGTCTGGGTGGTCTAAAGTCGGCATCAGCCATACAGCGAGGGAGTGTATCCCCTTTACACTAGTGCTAGGCCAAGGAGATGTTGTTTGGCGTTTGAGGTGGAGCGCCACACCTACCATCAGTTCCTCACCTTACTGTACATATCCCTGTGATAATCATACGATGAATTGGCGCGGGCCATTATCGAACCTGGAACACACACACACACACACACACACACACACATATATATATATATATATATATATATATATATATATATATATATATATATATAGTATTTGATAATTTACTTGAAGCATTATTAAGTATATTATTATTTATTTATATTAAGAAGGCAATTACAATGCGTATATAAAAAATAAATAATGTCCAGTGTCTAATTAATTTCGAAGAAACTTCACCTTCAGAGACTGTTTTTGAAATGGACGCGGTTTATAACGTCTAAAACAAAAAACACACAGCGTCCATTTCAAAAACAGTCTCTGAAGATGAAGTTTCTTCGAAATTGATTAGACACTGGACTTTATTTTATTTTTTATACGCATTGTAATTGCCTTCTCAATATATATATATATATATATATATATATGCTTTCTACCAAACTATCGCTACAAATCTATTTCAAAACTGTGTCGGCATTAAATGACCCACCGAAGTTGATACAGCGTAAAATAAAACAAGCAAACAAACAAACTACATATATGTAATACGAGTAAGTACTGTTACGGCAAAACTTGAATTCTACATTATTTCTTCATTACAATACTTATAAATTAAAATGTCATATCGTAATTGTTATTATAATGCATATCTTTGTATCTTAGTAGATATTCATGTCTGGGTAAAGTTTGCTAAGAAATCTGATGCTATGAGAAAGAAGACAGTTTGGAAAATCATACTGACATATTTCTCTTGTGTCATAAGAATGAAAATTAATTTATTGTCAAAAACGAAATCTACACGACAAAGAAAATAAATGTGTTGATCTATGTAGACCTGGCCGGTTTAGCTTAGTCGGTAGATGCTAAAATCTTTATCGTCATTGTAGGGGTACAGTTGTTCTGTTGTTCCCAGAATCTAGTTGGTTAATTCTAGTTTTATAGGTTTCCTCTGTAATATATACCTCCAAATCTGTAGTGAATTGGTAATCTAGTCTGTAGTTGTCTTCGGTAATATATAGTCCAAATCCGTAATGAATTGGGAATCCCAATCTGTAGTTATCCTCGTAATATATATGTCCAAATCTGTAGTGAGTTGGTAATCCTAGTCTGTACTTAACTCGGTAATATAAAGTCCAAATCTGTAGTGAATTGGTAATCCTAGTCCTTCGGTAATATATAAGTCCAAATCCGTAATGAATTGGGAATCCCAATCTGTAGTTATCCTCGGTAATATATATGTCCAAATCTGTAGTGAGTTGGTAATCCTAGTCTGTACTTAACCTCGTAATATATAAGTCCAAATCTGTAGTGAATTGTAATCCTAGTCTGTAGTTGTCTTCGGTAATATATAAGTCCAAATCCGTAATGAATTGGGAATCCCAATCTGTAGTTATCCTCGGTAATATATATGTCCAAATCTGTAGTGAGTTGGTAATCCTAGTCTGTACTTAACCTCGGTAATATATAAGTCCAAATCTGTAGTGAATTGGTAATCCTAGTCTGTAGTTGTCCTCGGTAATATATATGTCCAAATCTCTAGTGAGTTGGTAATCCTAGTCTGTACTTAACCTCGGTAATATATAAGTCTAAATCTGTAGTGAATTGGTAATCCTAATCTGTAGTGGTCCTCGGTAATATATAAGATCAAGTCTGTAATGAGTTGGTAATGCTAGTTTGTAGTGTTCCTTGGAGTTCGAGGCGCATGATGTAATGGACAGAATCGTGTGAAATGGACTTGTCAACCCGAGTTCAAATAACTTATATATAGTTATAATGGAGGTGCGTGGACAAATGGTTAGAGTCGCAAGAAAATGCATTCGTCAACCCGAGTTCAATTCCTGGACGAAGCTGTTGGAATTTCACATGGCGCTTATACCCTTGGGAAAGGTATGAATTCAGTTCTCCCTCCAGCTATGGGTAAATAGCAGGACAGACTGGACTCTTTAAGCATGGCTAGGTAACCAGTCTAGGAGAAGGAAAACTCTGAATTCAAAACCTGTTAAACTCCGCTTATGAAATTGACCTTGTGTCGTATCCTGCTCGTGCGGAGGGGTTGGTAAATATATATATATAGTTATAATCTTTATCGACATTGTAGGGGTACAATTGTTATATTGTTATTCCGCCGATTCCCAGAATCCAGTTGGTTTCCTCTGTATATATACCTCCAAATCTGTAGTGAGTTGGTAATCCTAGTATGATGTTTCCTCTGTAATATAAAATTCTAAGCCCGTAGTGAGTTAGTAATCCAAGTCTATAGGATTCTATTGGAATATTTTGATATATAAGCTGTGCTGTGGTCCACTACTTGAACTTATAGACTCGGCGTGGTAACGTGGATTCAACCCCAGACAATCAACAGCTCGAATACGTGGTTAGTTAACTATTTAATCACCGATATTGAAAGCCGTTCATTTGCACGTTATTCGACATTGACGAACGGATCTGCAACCTATGACTTTGCTCAACGCAAGGATTTTACCAAACACCAGGGAACAATCAAATGATCATACCTACCACTAAGGAACAACCAAAGGATCATACCAAACACTAAGGGACACCAAGGAACAATCAAAGGTTTCTTCACTTAAGATTGCACTCTGCTTAATAGATGGGAGCTCCACTGTAAATTGCTTTTACTTGAAGCCTAAAAATGGCCACAAAAGTCGTAACAGATTCCTCTGACGTTAAACCAAAACATAGATCTTCCTGGCAGAATTTTCAACAAGCAATTGATTTGAGGACAGTTGCAACCTGTCTGGAAGTCATTCATTTTCTTAATCTACCCCAAATGATAACCTTTGTTTAAATGTAATGTTAAACATATTTAGAAGACTTTGATTTAAGGGAAATAACAGGTAACTTTTAATAAAACGGACATTTTTACCCATTGTTGATAAATGGTTATAGGAATTGGACTCGGGACTTAGAAAATTCTCAACAGGATGTTAAGAGTTAATAAAAACACACACACACACACACACACACACACACACACACACACACACCAGGCACCATAATTGACACCCAACCCCTCCCCATGTTTCCCCACACATCACAGAAAAATCCATTCCCTTTACTACCACTACTTGACCTATCGCCAACTGGCACCACTGCCCCATTGATCGGCCCAAACTTTCATCTTAAACATTTCCCCCACATCATCAGCAGCCGAGCACCAACCTCCTCCCTCTCGCGACTAAAGATACTCATAAGTAAGGGAATTGATTTCCCAACATAAAAAATCGTCTGATGTCCTGAAGAAGGTCAGAAAGATCGAAACGTTAGAGTGTACCCATTATCACCAAGAATATTCATCCATTGTAACATCTCGTGTTTGTCTACATTTCTCCACATACTGTCGGGTTGATTTCTTCATTTTAATCCCCCCACACACACACACACACATATATATATATATATATATATATATATGTGTGTGTGTGTGTGTGTGTGTGTGTATATAGTATTTACTTCGTACCCCACGTGTGCGAGTTAGGCACAAGGCCCTATTAATGTGGAACCACCTACAAACCGAAGTTCATGGGTGGCGGGTGAAAAATTGCGTTGATCCCGTCGGCTTTCTCCCCTCCTGGGGACGCCTCAGACACTGGGCAATAAACCCAGCCCTGCCCCTTTAAATCGAGGGGGCAGATATTGCCTGGGATCAACGCTATTAACTTGTATAGATCCGGGACCGAAACCACTGGACCCCCACCCCGAGGGGCAGGTTTATATATATATATATATAATATATATATATATATATATATATAGAGAGAGAGAGAGAGAGAGAGAGAGAAACATAGATATGTATATAATTAAGTAGAGCTAATAAGAAAATTACTTGCATAGAAATGTGCTCAATGCTATAATAGCAGAGCAGATTTAATATCTAAATATGTAGATATACTTATATGAAGTCGAGGGAATGAGAGTAAAACCAAATTGACATATTTCGCTAGACCTCTAGCGAAACATGTCAATATCACCTCTAAAATATTCCTTTCGCATATATATATATATATATATATATATATATATATATATATATATATGAGAAGTAAATACACAAACGATGTGTTTTGACATGGCTTTTTTAGCCGACAATTTTTGTGAGAATATATGTTTAATTGAAGTCGTACCTAATTTTAAAAGTTAATTAATTAATAATTAATAAATTAGGTTGGCCTATCTATTCAAATGTAAGGCTAAACAAATCGAGAAAAATCAATCTCTGTATGTACATTTCGGCCTATTAGGTCTCAACAGCAGAGCTATGTGCGTGTGTGTGTGTGTGTTGTATGTGTGTGTGTGTGTGTGTGTGTGTGTGTGTGCAAATTTCAATTCCGTCGCCCGTGTCTAAATATATGCAGATCTATTATTTCAAGAATGATATATCAATATATCCATATATATATATATATATATATATAATATATATATATATATATATATAGTGGGATTAATCGTCGGGGCGGGCTAATGTCGGTATCAGCCACACAGTGAGGGAGTCTATCGCCTTTTCATTTGCGCTAGACCAAGGAGATTGTTTTTGAGTGTCTGAGACAGAGCGCCACACTTACCATCAACTCCTCACTTAACCGCACCGACCCCTGTGACGCTGAGATGGATATATATATATATATATATATATATATATATATATATATATATATATATATA
>CM042153.1:1609185-1619185 GCA_023376005.1 Doryteuthis pealeii | reverse complement strand
TTGGGAAAATCATATAGGTGCTAGGGCTTGACGTGACCAGCCGATTGATCAAAGGGGGCCTCTCCGACCGTTCGTTTAGCCCAAGATAGGGCCAAAGTGGAGTATTGCAAGTCATGAACTGCTCATCCACCTGTGTTCTATCCTTAATCATCATGTGTCGCCACTCACGGCCAACAGGTGGCCCCATTGGGGGAATCTTACCCCTCTGCAGAGGTACAGTCGGTACATTCTAACGTCCCATCCGACAGGGCAGATAGAAATATATAGTTATGATTACAAACAAATGCTTACGATCAAGCACCGCTTCTCACTGAATCACTGAAGTTAAGCAATGATACATCTGTTCAACACTTAGATGAGTGACCATTTAAGCAAGTAAGGAACCTGGTATCCAAATGGTATCAAAATGACTTGATTCGGCATTAACAGCAAATATTACTTCGTGAGAGAAAAATGATGACTTAAATACGGTAAAAATCTGTTAGGTTAATCTTATGCAATGTTTTATAAAAAAATGTTAATAAGAATTGAGTATCCATTAAGAATGAATTCATTTCAAAACTTTGTCGGCATTAAATGACACACTGAGGTTGATATGCCGTAAAACAAACCAAAATAATTTAGATTTAAATGTTGTGTCTGTTTTACCGTCTCTTTTCAATTAATTTTTGAGTCACGTGTTATCGTCTTAGAAAATGGACTCAACGAGGTGAATTCAAATTCTGGACGGGGACTGTCTACTTTTAACTTTCACGCTAATGCCTTGAGGAAAGGTCAGAATTTAAATCTTTTATCTAAATTGTAGGGAAGACTAGGCTCTTTCTCCTTAATATTTCAACCCGTCTAGAAAAAGAAAGATTCTGTATTCAAACTATCTGTATTCCACTGAAAGAAATTGACCTTGTGTCGCATCCTGCTCGTGTAGCAGGGTTTGGGTCATTAATATACATATTTTTTTCAAAAATTCTAGTTCCGCTTTCGATTCGACAAAGTCTTTGATAGGTTAACAGAGATGCTGATAGCTTTTTTATTTACTGCGTTCTGGGACACACGAATTTGATTTGAATGAGTCCCCGGGAAATTCGCTGGGTCCAAACTAAGATTTCCTAATAAATTGTAGAGTTTTTTTTTTATCTATGAAGAACTAAAGCTGTTTGACCCCTACCTTGTACCCCACACAATGTAATTCGTTTCCAAAATGTATTTACAGGTAGCTGGAAATGGTGGGGTGGGTGGTGGTGGGGCAAAAACTGGGACGCATGGATACGATTTTCTGCGTCCTTTTAGATTTTTATGCACCAGTGACGCATGACGTGTACCTATCAGCATCGCAGGGCTAAACTAGTCGATAATCCTGTCCAGAAATATTGAGAGATAAAGTTGGTGCACACAAATCTATATTCTAATACGCTTGTTCCTTAATCTTCCGACTTGCAATACCCTCTGGCTAAATATGAGACCGTCCAAATACTCCAAGATGAAATACAAAAATGTAAATCCTGATTATCTGGTGTTGCGTATGTGGTAAATTCTTATTTCTTATGCGTGCCGTCACCATAGTTAAATAATGGACCCTTCCGTTTCGTTATAAAGAAGGAAAGGTGGAAAATAGGAAAAGACAACGCAAAATATAAGAAAGAAAGAAAAAACAAGGAGAGTAGGGGAAAGACTGAGGGAGTGTGTGATCCCGCGGAAGCGATAACGCTAATGTGTTTCAATCGAACATAATAAAAAGATGAAAAAAGGAAAGAAAATGAGTGGGAGAGATTTAAAACAAGATTATCATAGTTTTTACATATTGAACTATTTTCCAATAGCTCTTAAGTAAACATATCAAGCATTGTAATAATCAAATTATCATCCTGTGGTATATTCACAGGTCTAGATAGTGTTATCTAAAATACGAACCGGTTCGGTTCATTTATGGTAGCGCAAGTCTATACACTTGGTATAATTTTCAGTTACCCGTGTAACAAAGAATTCTTGGTTATTTCCTAGTTGAGTAACATGATATTACAGATAAAATCCTAATCCTAAACCCTAACCCTAACCCCCCTAGTTGAGTAACATGATATTACAGTTTGACCCAGAAAAAAACAGAACGCACAAATTTTATAATAAAACTGTTAATTTTAATTTTAATTTTTTTTTAAGTTTAAGTCCAACAAGGGTTAGGGTTAGGGTTTAGGGTTAGGGTTAAGGTTAGGGTTGGGGTTTAGGTTTAGTTTAATGGGAAAATAAATAGTTTGGGTTCTGTTTTGTTCTGGGTCACTCATGTTACTTAACTAGGAAATAACCTTTTTTGCATCAAGTCAGTCTAGCCCTTTGCTAGAGGGGTTAGGGTTAGAGTTAGAGTTATGGTTATGGTTAAGGTTGGGGTTTAGGGTTAGTTTAATGGGAAATAAATAAATAATTTGGGTTCTGTTTTTTCTGGGTCACCCTGTAATATCATGTTACTCAACTAGGAAAAACTGAATTCTCTATTAATACACCTGGATACTAATTAACTCTCTCACATCTGAATAAAGATAACTTACTGGTTGTGATAACCGTATTGATGTAACTTACAAATCCGTCTGACAGGTTAATGCACACTGCTACCTTCAACTTTCTCACTTCTAATAAATTCTCCATTTATATTATTGCTTCATCTAAAATGGATCCTTCTCTATCCAGATATCATCTCTCGTGCTAGGTTTCTTTGCCTTGTCGACTAGAGGAATTTAAGTCAGTCATATTTAAAAGGAAGATTGTAAAGTTTAGCATTGTAGATTATATCTAGAGACAGAATGTCTCGTATTATTAAGTCAAGTTCAGATAATTGATAGGGAACATCGCTGATAAGTGAGAAAACTAAATAAAGCAGCAAACACGATTTCAGACATCTTTGTTACGCTTATATATTTAGCATCTTACAGACAAGTTTAAGCGACAGGCCGTGGTAGTATCAGTGCAACTGTAGGGCTGCACCACATGGAGCCCCGTGACATAACGGTTAGAGTCATGAGAAATGGACTCGTCAACCCGAGTTCAAATCCTAGACAAGGCTGTTTGCATTTCCCTTAGCGCTAATACCTTAAGTATGAATCCATATATTCTCCCTCCAGTTATGGGTAAAATAGTATGATTGAGTGGGCTCTTTAACCCTAGATTGGTAACCATTCTAGAAGAAAAAAACTCTGAATTTGAAAATCCTAAGGTCAGTCGTTGGTTGGGTTTGTGACATTCTTTTTGCACCAATTACTGTGCCAAAATGTGCGGATTGTCCAACACAAGCCTTCACCACTATAAACAAAACATTGTGTAGATTAGTATTATCTGCATTATTCGGGCCATTGTCCTCATCTTCATTGTTATCTGTACGTTTCAGCCGATGTGCCCCCGTCCTTCTTCAGGTATTTCTTGTCGGACTCGAGAACCTTCTCGGACTCGGGAACCTTCTCTTCGAACTCTGGAACCTTCTTGTCATAATCAGGAGCCATCATGGAACTTTGAACCGAACACTTTATTGAATCTACGGGGGTATCCTGTTCTCATTCCGCTAACAATAGCTGGGGTAGAGGCGTTAAGCTGTGTTAATTAATATTCTATTTTACTGCTGCCCTTGACCATGATTGAACCTGCAGTCCAGAGATAACTGTCACTCAGAACTGTCTTAACCTAACTCATTTATCCACTAGGCCATGTGTTCAAATATCTGAAGAAGGCCGGAGGGCACATCGGCGGAAACGTTGTACAGATAACAATGAAGATGAGGACAATAGTCCGAATAACGCAGATAATACTAATCATCAAGCCTCATCTCAAACATTCAGAGAAATAGTATTGTGTAGATTGTTCATTGGATGAACACTCATGCGTCCAAATCGACGAAAGAATCCATGGCTGCACCCCTTGGACCTTGACGAGGCAGCTGAAGAATAGGCTAGATGGGAGCTGCTCAAGAATGCTGCGTGCGATCTTGAACACGTCGTGGAAACAGCATCCCACAAGGAAGCAGCTATACGGCCACCTGCCCCCTCTCACACAAACCATCCGAGTAAAACGGACAAGACATGCTGGGCACTGCTGCGGAAGTAAAGATAAACTCATAAGTGAAGTCTTCTTGGGGAAACCAGCACATGGACACGATAGTGCGCGTCGTCCAGCAAGGACCTACATAGACCAGCGCTGTGCAGATACTGGATGCTTCGCGGAGAACCTGCAAGGGACAATGAGTGATAGGGACGGTTGGCGAGAGGTTGTCATGGATATCCGTGCCGCCGGTGTGAGATGATGATGATGATGATGATATATTGTTATAGGTGATACACCCTATAAGACTAATGGAATGCGCCGACAGATTACTATAAGTAACAGGGATAATTGTGGCTTGGCAGTAAGCCAATGCGAGTAAGCCAATAATTCTATTTGTCGGACGTAATTTCCACTTATCTGTATTGTATTTGTCTACTTTCTGTTAATACATTTTCCTACATTTCTTACCCGTCGTTTTGTTCTTATTTGACCCCTTAAAACCTCACAACATATATTTACTTAAACCCTCCGCACGAGCTGGATAAGATACAAGGTAATTTTTAAAGCGGATTTTAACAGGTTTGATTTCAGAATTTTTTCTTTTCCTAGACCAGTTGCCTTAACATAGTTAAAGAGCCAAGCCTTTTCTACTAGCTGGAGGCACAATACCTGGATACATTTGTATTATTTGGATTTTTCGGATTATTGTCCTCATCTTTATTGTTATCTGCAGAACATTTCAGCCGATCTGTCCATGACTGGGTATAATTGTTAAACTGCGTTAACGATTCTAAGTTACTGTCGCCCTTGATTCACTGTCAGGCTGATTGAGAGCCGGTTTAGCGTAATCGGTATAGTATCCACATAGAGAACCAAAAGGTTCCTGGTTCGATACAGGCCCTGTCCAACTGGCGCTCCACCTGAGTAAAACAATCTCTCTGGTCTAGAATGGCATAAAGGAGATAGACTCCCTCGCTGTTCGCGGCTGATACTGATAAAAGGCCACTCCACTGACTTTACTTACTACATTCCCCAGATACCACCATCATATGCAGTTTAGTATTATAACTAGGGTACTGTTGGGATTGTCTTCCCTTTGACTGGAAGAGTTATCTTCCCGCTGGGTTTCCGAACCGACCACCAGGGGACCTCTGGTATTTAAGCGCTGTTTTTGAAACTCCCTGGCTCTTTGCTACCTCGTCTCGTACGTACCCACATGGGTTAGACACATTGTCACACCCTTCTCGGTGGGGGCTTCTGTCCCCCGTCACTAGTAAGTGATTTTAAATGTATGGACTCTCCAGTCCTTTAACTTTACTATTGTGTACATTATTATTGTACCTGTATGTCTTATTCATGTGCCCTTCATTGTTACTGTATTTTATGTCTTATTTCTGTGCTATTAAATATATAAAATGTCATGTCCACACAGCGTGTCGGAGTTGTATGTTACAATTCTAACCTTGAATCCTACAGTACCATTTCTGATGCGGAAGAGTCATACTCCTCTGCAGGGTATATAGTAAGTGTATTCTGAGCTCCACCGACCGGGTTTTTCAATAGTAGAAATCGCTACATAGAATCTTGTTTAAAATGCAGATATGACAAAGGTGACAATAAAACGGGTACCGATCTTTTCAACTGTGACAATAAAACGGGTACCGATCTTTTCAACTAAACACTCCTAATGCCACCTAACGATAAAAACGGAACCATCTTTTTAGACTACCCAATAGATGAGCATAAATTGCGATTTTGAGAGACGTTTAAGTGTTTATGTAAGTTCGTGTTCGTTTCAGTACCTCCGTATGTGTGTGCACGTGCTTTCACGTGTACGCTTATTCGTGTACGGTGTGCACACGCGATTCGCAACCCGCAGAGAGCCACTTGATGTATGGCTAATGACAGACGTCGTCACTGGCGCCTTGCGCAGCGGCTTGTATCGGCCTCTTTGTCTATGTACAACACTTCTTCGCTTATCAAAAAATCGCTTCTCTCACTAACACAAAACTTGTTCATGACAATGAACTTAGCAAAAAAAAAAAGGTTCTCTTTTTTTCTTTTTTGCCCACTTTTCGTTTTATTTTTAATATATTTTTGGCTACTAGAGTCTGTCTTTCCATAACAAAGACCTTTTTGGTGGGGATACTTAGATCTACGAAGGTACTTACGTAAAAATGTATTAAAAAAAAAAAAAAAGAAGTGCCTCACCGTGGAGCCATGGTTAGCAAGTTAGACTCGGTAGTAATTACATGATACATCCAGAAACGATCCAGCCGTTTAGAATTAACACAAAATGAGCCCACCTAGGGTAATGATTATTGAGTCCCCTACAGTGTAGTCTGTATACTATTACCTATTATATATATATATATACCAACCCCTCCACACGAGCAGGATGTGACACAAGGTCAATTTTTTTTAAACGGAGTTTAACAGGTTTAAATTAAGAGCTTTCCTTGTTCTAGACTGGTTAATTTGCCAATGTTAAAGATCCCAGTCATCCATACTATTTACACATAGCTGAAGGAAGAATAGTTGAATGTATACTTTTCCCAGGGATATTAGCGCTATGTGAAATGCAAACATCCCTGTCCAGGATTTGAACTCTGGTTGTCGAATCCATTTCCTATGAGTCTAACCATTTCACCACGTGCCTCCATACTATTATCTATTATCCCAGTTATATAGTATCTGTTGACTTGTCCTTATTTTCCAACCGAATATTCTATGTTAGGTTACTGTGTTTTACGTAGTCTAATGCATTATGAGAACGGAGTTAACACCACCCTAATTCTTATAATGATATTACCTATTATCCCCGTGTATCTTACACTTTTAAAAATAATTAATGAAAATTTTTGCTGAATCTTTTAGATGAGGCTTGATAATTTGTATTATTTAGATTTTTCAGACTCGTCCCCATTTTTATTGTGATATACACAACGTTTTGGACGAGATTGAACTCTGGATACTTCAGGTCGTAATCGGAAGTGTTCACGAAACTTTGAACTGAACTCTTTATTTAATCCATCGGAGTAGTCTAGAAGGAAAACCCCGAAGTTAAACCTGCTTTACTCCGCATTAATTTGATCTTTTTTCCATTTTGATCTATTTAACTTTGCGATTCACGGACATTTTTAGGTAGAATTTTAATGCTATTTCAATTTTTAAATATGTTCGCGAATATAAATTCTTCTTAATAATTCTTGCATAAAAAGCTAGACTCAGTAAAAGTGAATGTGTATATGAATTTACTTTGTCTTAAACTGTTTTATTTTCATAATTTCTTCCGGACATACAGAGATACACACAACTATTCTTTATACACGTACTAGCAGCGGCTACTCGGGGTCGTCTGGGTAGAGGGGGATTTTTTCAAGTTAGGCCCGCAGATCCAATATTACTGAATCGTGAGTTGAATCCTCATGGGATGCCCCATTTAAATCCCTATGTAAAAAAATTGACCTTGCATTGATCCAGCTACTCCGAAAAGAAATGTTAATGTCTACTATCTGAAATATTAAATGAAAAAAAAATTCCATGCTTTACATTTTAATTATCTTCACGAACATAAATCAAATCTCTATTATTTTTGCTCAAAAACCAAGCCCTGGTGATATTTAATGTGTATATAAATTTACTTATTACTTTATTGTTTTATTTTCGAAGTTTCCTCCAGAAATACATATACACACAACTGCCTTTTATATGTGTATAGATTGATAGATGATCCCTGTCGGCAGAGCTTAAAATGCGCCCCTGCATAATTTGCAGAAGACAAAGATACTCTTCTCAAAGCTGAGACATTAAATTGGATCTGATTGCGAGACTCTAGATCTGAGCTCTTTGGAGCATAAAATATCTCTCTCCATTACTCTCCAGTCTACTCTGACGTGGAGTTGTAGTACCTGTTAGGGGGGGGGGGGGCATCTATGTGGCAAATAGATATGTCTTATTATAATTGAGATTGTGTGTTTGTTTGTCTGTAACCGAAACTATATCACTACTCAAGTCACAATTCCTTTAGTTATTTACGTGACATTTTCCATTATTTTATTTCTATTTAAACATCAGTTATTAAATAAATATTTGCGGTTCTATGGTGTAATGGTTAGCACTCTGGACTCTGAATCCAACGATCCGAGTTCAAATCTCGGTAGGACCTAACGAGGTAGTTTTAGAAGGCCGGGTTAGCTCAGTCGGTAGAGCATTCGGCTAGAAACCACAAGGTTCCTAGTTCGATACCGGACCCCGCCAACTCAGTGTATGAGTAGCACAGTGTTCTGTGCGGTTCAGTAAAGTGCTGATTGTAGGTGTGGCGCTCCACCTCAGAAGCAAAAACAATCTCCTTGGTCTAGCGCTATTGAAAAGGGGATAGACTCTCTCGCTGATTGGCTAATACCGACTGTTTTACATTATTAATACCGTTGAACATATCTACATACAAATAACATACAATTGTATGTTTATATATACAAGAAAATAGCGGTTTTATAGGGATTGGCCCCTATATTTTTACGGCATGTGGAATTGACCAAATTAAAATAATTGAATTATCTTAAACAACTAGTTTTACAATTGTATGTCATTAGTTTAGAATTAGGTAAACAAAAGGGAATCAAATAAATATTAGTCTAGAAATATTTTAGCAAGAATATAAACAATGGTTTAATTCCATTGAAAATATGTACGCCATTGGAATTTTACAAAATCATCCGATATTTACGTCATTAGAAAACAGCTGATATTTGAAAATTCAAATATTAAATTTAACTTAATGATCACGTAGACAATGACAAAAGAAAATTAGAAAAAGGCCCATAAAGCTGAAAAACTACAGTGGGGAGCTTATGCTCTTCCCAACTCGACGGAGTTGGAGCTGATGCTTCTAACTCGACAGTGGGAACGGACGCTCTTCCCAACTCGACACAATGAGGAGAAGACGCTATCCGAAAACATAAAATACGACTCAACAGGTCCGTCTAAAATTTCGTTTCATATTTTTTCTCTCTCCTGCTCAATACGACACAAGTTTCAATCACAGCCATTATTTTATCAAAACTGCTACAATTTGACATATCCAATCACACAAATATAAACAATACATGAGCACTTTACAAACACAACTACGTACAGACACATACAGTCTGTAACACCGCTGAAAGAACAATTGAATATACCAATTGTAAATTAATGTATATAAAACTTGTTTCTTTTATCAATTTTGACTTCTTCTTTGGTTTTCTATGGAAACTACATTTCCGTAGTCTTATACATTTAAATTGTGGGGATCAAAACTCGGATCTTCTTCAACTCATCTCACACGAAGCACACACGGTCCCTACAGTTTACATTGTGAACAAGAAGGCTAATTTCATATTTTATTAAAAATTTGATTTTGATAAATTTGTTCTTAGTATTATTGGATTCTTATTGTTTGGTTTTATCTTAATGAATATGAGCAAAAATCTCGGGGATATATCTTAAAAGAAATCCATTAACAAGAAGAAATGACTGTAATTTTATTCTTTACTTCCTATTTTAACTAAATAGTTAAATTAGGAATATTTCTCAATGAAAGACGGGAAGAGTTAGCCTCAATTGTTCTATTTTTCGATTATTACTCCCCTCTGTTTTAAATGTTTTTATCTGCATTCTTATTTAGTTTCATTAGCCTTTTCTAATTTAATATAATATTTTATTACATAAAAACTTAAATACTTGCACCGGAGGGTCCATATATTTGTTAGTTTTTAAAATATTTGTATCAGACAGAAGTATTTTATACTAAATAACTATGTGCAAATTATATTATATCGTACCAAGAAGTTTTATGTGTTTGCTATGAATTATTATCGGTAATAATTCTATTGTTATTGTGATATTTTCAAGTCAGTTTAAATTGTTTTTTTTTTTTGTTTTTTGTTTTTTTTTTTTGCATTGAGGTCTGATTGAGCGCCAGACTCCCCGGGTCTCCAGG
>CM042153.1:1601685-1606685 GCA_023376005.1 Doryteuthis pealeii | reverse complement strand
ATGGACAAGCCAGTGTGGGCCGACCAGCAAAAACGTACGTAGATCAGCTCTGTGCGGATGCGGGATGCTGCATAGAGGACCTTCCGAGAATGATGAGCAATAGGGACGGATGGAGAGAGATTGTCATGGATATCCGTGCTGAAAGCGCGACATGATGATGATGATGATGATATATATATATATATATATATATATATATATATATATATATATATATGTAATCCACATACACCGTGTTTCGACGTCTCTTCAATGTGGCTAGACACAACAACTACCTCTGACCAGGAGCGTAATCTGACTGACTTTTCAACAGTCCGATCCGTTAACCTCTTGGCCATTTGACAGCTGCCATTTAAGGGGCAGGGTTTAAACTATTTAATACCTATATTTGTTTATATATTTTTACGATCACCAGAAAGATCCAGTCTGTAAACAGACGATTATTGCTTTATGCAGGCGGTGAAAGCTAATTTAAGTCGCCCCTAGGGAGCTCAATCAAATTTTGGGAGCATATAATATGTCATCCACAGACACCGTGTTTCGACGTTTCACGTCTCTTCGGTGTGGCTAGATACAACAACTACCTCTGACCAGGAGCTAAATCCGACTGACTTTTCATCAGCCCAATCCGTTAACCTCTCGGCCATTTGGCAGCGGCCGTTTAAGGGGTGGTGTTTAAACTATTTAATACATACATTTGTTCATATATTTTTACGATATATATATATATATATATATATATATATATATATATATATATATATATATATATGTATATTTTTTTTTTTTTTTCGGGCTATCTTTTTGTTGTCGGGTTAGAACTGGTATAACAGTCCACCAAAGGTTCCGACACGAGCGCTTTCAGCAATACAGTTTGCCATCATCAGGTAGGAAACGATGGTATGGTTTCGTGTCTCGTTTTTAAGGAGAACGATTAGTAGCAAGGAATTAGAAGTGGGAGGTAATAACAATTGGTAGTTTGGATAAGTTTAAAATAATAATGGTAATTACAGGATAAGTTTAAAATAATAGAACTAAAGTTCTCTCCTTTGAAAGCACTATACTACACTGTGGTAGGAGAGCAAGCTTCAAACACCTCTGGATCTGGTATACCCACAATATAACACTACCCATGATAGTGCCATTGATTTGAATGTCATGATTGGCAGGTGATCCCCTGAAAGCCAACATAAGGAAACTAATCTTCCTATGATCAAGGTTGGCTTTTCTAATTACAGATGCACAAAAAAGGATCCCTTCTACCATGTTTATCCCGAAAATAAGATCTACCTGCAAAATAAGACCTGGCATGATTTTCAGGATGATTTTAATATAGCCCCGCCCCCCTTTAAAATAAGTTAAGAGCGGCAGACAGACAAAAGAAATAAGTATTCTTCACAATCACATTATGCGACGCAAACACTGGACATCTCCCCCAAAATAAACCCCAGTTGTATATCTCCTGGCGTAATTTCAATTCTGGAGCTCTGTGGAACGTGGAGAACTCTTCATCATCATTACTCTGACCTGGAGAGGTTCTACCTCTTAGGGTACCATCTATTGGTTGAATAGATAAAAAAATGAGTTTTAAAACATTTAAAATATTTAGTTGGAAAAAAAAACGAATACACAAGAATGAATGTAACAAAGCGACTTTGGCATAGAATAGCCCAACAAGAGTTGACATGCCATAGAATTCAACCGACTGACATAGTTGATCAATTGATTTGTGTTATAGGATGCAAGTTACAGATTACGTCACAATATTCTTATGCTATATACACCCAACATTTGAGTAAGCAATTTTAGAAATTGTTTTTTACTCTCGTCCCTTTTTTTTACAGTAACAAGAAGTTAACTAAAAAATTTACAAATAAATAAATACCTACGATTTTTGAAAATTGATGTGGAAAATATTCAAAGTAATTGTTTGATTATTACATGCACGCAACATTTTATTTGAGAGGGACAGGGCTCAGTTTTCATTTCAAATTGTTTTATTTTTATTTTTACTCCTTTGATAAATATGAGGATTTTGCTTACTTATGATACAAACCCTCTGACATTGAACTCTTAACTGCCACACTCTCAGGCAATGTCTTTCAAAAATTAATTTTTACGACGCCCGGAGGGTGTTTTCTGTTGCTAGTCAAAACAATGACTGACTCTGCTTCATATAAAAATAAACATTTCAAATGAAAATAGATTCATATAATCGTTTCCAAAATTCTGATATTTCTTTCTTTCCTTTTAAACTCTGGGGTCGGGGTTAAGGAGTATTCAGGGTTGGAATGGGGGTGGGTGGGGTAGAGTAATCCATTCTTACAAGCATGAACATCAGACCTCCAGACACCGTTGCCGAGTGTGTGAGCAACATATGTTACTCCTTTGCAAAACCACGTGACCCGTGACCCTCTTACGAGACACCAAGCCGTGCGTATGCACAACTGAACATATGTCCATACATACATGCTCCAGGCACTACTCTCGCTGCCACCAACCCCTCCCTCTACACATCACCCACACCCCACTACCACCAACACCAACACTAGCAGACGCACGTATTCAAGAGACGAGATAGCGTTATACATTTCCTAGAACGAATCCCAAATACTGAAACTTATTAAATACACACGAGAAAGCGTTTAAATATTGTTTTTTTTTGGGGGGGGGGGTTGTTAAATCGAACTTAACGGACCTAAATTCCACCATCGTATGTGACCCCGCTGAAAGAAAAAAAAATCAGGGAATTAACCGAATTGAATAAAATGTTCAATGTTGATATATCAATGCATAAAAGATATAATGTACCATTTATTTTATTTAAAAACTTTTATATTTTTTCAGGTCAATTAACTTTGAACCACGTTTGTTTGTGAATCTGCGTTACACCTCAAAGATACGTGGTACAAAGTTAACTGACATGAAAATGCAAAATTTTTAAAAGAAAATAACTGATGCATTATATATTTTATTCATTAATATCTTATTATAATGGAGATTGTGTGTTTTTCTGTCTGTAACTGAAACTATATTACTACTCAAGTTACAATTCCCTTAGTTATTTACGTCACATTCTCCATGATTTTATTTTTATTCAAGCCTCGATTATTAATAAAATTGTTTTACATTATTAATACTGTTGACCATATCTACCTAGTATTTACCGCGTACCCCACTTGTACGGGTCAGGCACAAAGTCCCTATTAACGTGGGACCACCCACAAGCCCATGCTCATGGAGTGGCAGGTGAAAAATTGCGTCGATCCCGTCGGCATTCCCCCTCAAGGGGGGCGCCTCAGGTACTGGGCAATAAACCCAGCCCTGCCCCTTTAAATCGAGGGGGCAGGTGTTGCCTGGGGGGTTGGCCCCCTGGGATCGACGCTGTTAATTATATCAATGGTCCAGAGGCCGAAGCCACTGTTGACCATATCTACCTATTATTAATATGCAATTGTATTTATATATACAACAAAATAGTGGTTTGCAGTGTGAAGGGGAAGGCTAATTTGCATATTGATATTAAAAATGTGATTTTAATAAATATGTGCTTGGTATTATTGATTTCTAATTGTTTGGTTTTATCTTAATGAATATGAGCAAAATCTCTCCAATAAATACATTAACATATAACAGCAATTCTATTCTTTACTTCCTAATTTAACTAAATAGTTAAATTATGAAAATTTAGCAATGAAAGACGGGAGGGAAGAAAAAGCAAGTTTTAGTTGCTCCCCCTCTGTTTCAAATCTTTTTATCGGCATCTTATTTAGTTCCATTACCCTTTCTAAGTTAACATAATATTTTATTACATGAAAACTTAAATACTTGCACCCGGAAGGTGCATATATTTGCTAGTATCATTAATATCAGATATAATATGTGTCACATGCTACTCTTGGCGAATGGGTTGGGTAAGAAAGAGTGCCCCCATCGCTGTGTAATAGTTAGCAAGCTAGTCTCGCTCAGCCATTACAATTAAATAGCGAATTGGATCCTCGTGGAATGCTCTATACGTACGACCGTGTGTCACATCCTACGCTAGGCGAACGGGTTGGGTAAGGAAGAGCGTCCCATCGCGGTGTAATAGTTAGTGAACAAGCCTCGCATATCCATCAGTACTGAAATAGCGAGTTCGATCCTCGCTCGATGCCCAATATTTGCGACCGTGTGTCACATTCAGCCCGTGGTGAACGGTTTGGATAAATATCTACGAATCTTTCACAATATAGGGATGGGAATTTTTGTCGTAAAGATTGAACTTCTCAAGATGATTGAAAGTGGGTTTTCACGGCTGTTTTTTGGGGGGTTTTTTTGTTTTTTTTTGTTGTTTTTTTTTGGTTTTTGGGGGTGGCGCTTCACGACAACTGGTTTTGAATTGAAACTTTTTTTCTTTTCGATCGGTTGCTATATCTAGGCTAAGACGTGTGCCCCGGTTATTACTGGTATCACTGTCACTTTCATAAAACATTTGAATTCTCAGTTGATTACAGTATTGACAAAAAAAAAGCTGACATGAAACAATTTAATTAAGGCAGAGTGGACACAAATGAGGAAGATGACAAGATGTTATTATCGAACTGATTGTGAATATGATTTCCCCACAAAAAACAGAACTAACAGCTGTCCTGAACGAAGGTATATATACCGAAATACTTAAGTAATTGACAACCATAAATATGTTTTCTCCCTGATCATAAACAACCTAGTGATTGCCTATATTTTATAAATATTTTTCTCATATCTACTAGTAATATCATTTATCTATATAGTAGTACATAATTTATAGCTATAATATTTAGTATAGATATTAATTCAGTTTATGAAGGGAAAAAACTCTAAACTTGCTTCATAATCATAACTCACAAACGAAGAGTCATGTTCTTATGTGTGTGCTGTGTGTGTGTGGTGTGTGTGTTCTCTTTATCTTTTATCACGAGTCTTTCAATTCTTGCTTGTTTTCTAACTATTTCTCTCTCTCTCTCTCATTCGTCTCTTCT
>CM042153.1:1589862-1599862 GCA_023376005.1 Doryteuthis pealeii | reverse complement strand
AGTTTATATAGAAACCTTCTTCAGGACAATATGAAACAAGTAAAGGAAAAAAGATGTTTGTTGTTAAAGAGGTGATGGATGTTTTCGAATGAGTTGAGTGTGGAAAACCGTTCATTGATTTCTCCACATACTGACGGATTGATTTCCCCATTATACTTCCATATGGAAGGGTTTAGAATATACAGACCGCACCTAATATTATATATATATATAATTATATATATATATATATAATATATATATATAAATTTATATATTATAAAGGAAAAGTTGACTTACCGGTGTGAATTTGGTCACGATGGTTAGTAAGTGTAGAATTCAGAGGGTTGTCAGCGATATAACAAATACAAAGTGCTCTATACTAAGTAGAGCAAATTTGTTATAAAATGGGTACAAGAGATAACCTACTCGAGTTTCACCATAAGGATCTTCAGGGTTAAATCCACTGAATTAATCGAGACACCGATTAATAGCAGTCGATTTCACGTGTTTGGTCATTACATTAAAATGCATTAAATTTCACGCGTGTGGTCATTGCATTAAGATGTTCGTTGTGATATATATATATATATAGATATATATATATAGATATATATATATATATATATATATATATATATAGATAGATATATATAATATATAATATATATATATATATATACGTGTGTGTGACAGTGCTTGTGTGCGTGGAAAAATAATAAGTAAATGTGAGCCATGAAGATGATTCGTTAATATTTGAAAATTATAGTCGACGTTTAAAAAGTTTTGATTAAGTACATATCAAATATATATCTATAATTTGTATATATCAAAATGGGAGTAAAATGGGGAAATCCATCCGACAGTATGTAAAAAAATATAGAAATTATTCTCCCTCCATCTATGGGTAAACATTTTTCAAAGGATAGATATGTATTCTTGATGGTAATGTCGATGCTATAACGTTTCGGCTTTTGCATCCTGATTCAAGACATTTATATATATATAATATATATATATATATATATATATATATATAGTCCATCCCTTATGGTTGAGCACTGTAGGAGGGACATTAATTGAAATTTCACCGTTTGGCGTAAAGCCGTTACTCGTCTGTCCGCTGTTTACAGAATTGAGTTCTCTGGTGATTGTAAAAACATTCCTCGTAGGGATGTATCAATTAATTGTTCACTTCAGACTGACAGTCGCTGATAGCCACAAGGGCAAGGGACTTGGCAGATGAAAATTCTATCGGGTTTCGATCCCGGCTAGATGTAGCTGTTAAAAAGTCGAGCTGCACTGATGAGAAGTAATCTTTGAAACACGTGTCTGAGATATATATATATATATATATATTATATATATATATATATTATATATATATATGTGTGTGTGTGTGTGTGTGTGTGTGTTTATCATGGCTTGTTCTTTGGTTTGTAGCCCTGTCGGCTGAGGCTTTAGAATATACAGACCGCACCTCCGCAGAGGAGTAAGACTCAAAAACACACACAATGAGGCCATCTGTTGGCTGTGGTTAGCGACCCGTGATGCTTAAGGACGGGATCCTGGTGGATTACTAGTCCATGAAATGCAACACCCCACTTTAGCCTTTAGACTTCCGGAGAGGCCCCCTCCGATCAATCGGCTGGTCACATCAAACCCTAGTTTCTATATGATTTTCCCAACCCTATTGTCCTTATGGCAAGCCTCAATCCTTTTCATCATATGAGTACTAGAAGACGGTGGCTGAGGGTCTTCATGTCCTGGGGATGACGTTAAACTCTTTCTGATGGTGAGGTTCTAGTTCTGGAGGTTTGGGGAGTGGAGCACCCCTTCATCACCATTGCTCCCAGATCCACTCTGACCCGGAGTGGTAGTACCCTACACAGTGTAATTCGTTTCCAAAATGTATTTACATGTAGCTGGAAATGGTGGGGGGAGGGAAAAACACTGGGACGCATGGATACAATTTTCTGCGTCCTTTTAGATTTTTATGCATCAGTGACGCAGGACGCGAACATATCAACATCTTAGAGCTAAACTAGTCGATAATCCTGACCAGAAATATTGAGAGATAAAGTTGGTGCACACAAATCTATGTACAAATACGCTTGTTCCTTAATCTTCCGACTGTTATCATCTTGCAATACCCTCTGGCTAAATATGAGACCGTCCAAATACCCCAAGATGAAATTCAAAAATGTAAATCCTGATTATCTGGTGTTGCTTATGTGGTAAATTCTTATTTCTTATGCGTGCCGTCACCATAGCTAAATAATGGACCCTTCCATTTCGTTATAAAGAAGGAAAGGTGGAAAATAGGAAAAGGCAACGCAGCAAAATATAAGAAAGAAAGAAAAAAAGAAGGAGAGTAGGGGAAAGATAGAGGGAGTGTGTGATCTGGCGGAAGCGATAACGCTAATTTGTTTCACTCGAACATAATAAAAAGATGAAAAAAGGAAAGAAAATGAGTGGGAGAGATTTAAAACAAGATTATCATAGTTTTTACATATTGAAATATATTTCCAATAGCTCTTGAGTAAACATGTCAAGCATTGTAATAATCAAATTATCATCTTGTGGTATATTCACAGGTCTAGATAGTGTTATCTAAAATACGAACCGGTTCGGTTCATTTACGGTAGCGCAAGTCTATACACTTGGTATAATTTTCAGTTACCCGTGTAACAAAGAATTCTTGGTTATTTCCTAGTTGAGTAACATGATATTACAGATAAAACAGAACCAAAATTATTTATTTATTTTCCCATTAAACTAACCCTAACCCTAACCCCAATCCTAACCCTAAACCCTAAACCCTAAACCTAAACCTAAACCTAACCCTAACTCTCTCTAGTTGAGTAACATGATATTACAGTTTAACACAGAAAAACAGAACAAACAAATTTTGTAATAAAACTGCTAATTTTAATTTTAATTTTTTTTAAAGTTTAAGTCCAACAAGGGTTAGGGTTAGGGTTTAGGGTTAACAAGGAAGCAGCTATATGGCCACCTGCCCCCTCTCACACAAACCATCCGAGTAAAACGGACAAGACATGCTGGGCACTGCTGCGGAAGTAAAGATAAACTCATAAGTGACGTCCTCTTGGGGAAACCAGCACATGGATATGATAGTGCGCGTCGTCCAGCAAGGACCTACATAGACCAGCACTGTGCAGATACTGGATGCTTCGCGGAGAACCTTGTTTTAACAAGGGTAAGGATTAGGGTTTAGGTTTAGGGTTAAGGTTAGGGTTTAGGTTTAATTTAATGGGAAAATAAATAAATAGTTTGGGTTCTGTTTTTTCAGGGTCGCTCATGTTACTCAACTAGGAAATAACCTTTTTGCATCAAGTCAGTCTAGCCCTTTGCTAGAGGGGTTAGGGTTAGGGTTAGAGTTAGAGTTATGGTTAAGGTTGGGGTTTAGGGTTAGTTTAATGGGAAATAAATAAATAATTTGGGTTCTGTTTTTTCTGGGTCACCCTGTAATATCATGTTACTCAACTAGGAAAAACTGAATTCTCTATTAATACACCTGGATACTAATTAACTCTCTCACATCTGAATAAAGATAACTTACTGGTTGTGATAACCGTATTGATGTAACTTACAAATCCGTCTGACAGGTTAATGCACACTGCTACCTTCAACTTTCTCACTTCTAATAAATTCTCCATTTATATTATTGCTTCATCTAAAATGGATCCTTCTCTATCCAGATATCATCTCTCGTGCTAGGTTTCTTTGCCTTGTCGACTAGAGGAATTTAAGTCAGTCATATTTAAAAGGAAGATTGTAAAGTTTAGCATTGTAGATTATATCTAGAGACAGAATGTCTCGTATTATTAAGTCAAGTTCAGATAATTGATAGGGAACATCGCTGATAAGTGAGAAAACTAAATAAAGCAGCAAACACGATTTCAGACATCTTTGTTACGCTTATATATTTACCATCTTACAGACAGGTTTAAGCGACAGGCCGTGGTAGTATCAGTGAAACTGTATGGCTGCACCATATGGAGCCCCGTGACATAACGGTTAGAGTCATGAGAAATGGACTCGTCGACCCGAGTTCAAATCCTAGACAAGGCTGTTTGCATTTCCCTTAGCGCTAATACCTTTGGGAAAAGTATGAATCCATATATTCTTCCTCCAGCTATGGGTAAAATAGTACGATTGAGTGGGCTCTTTGACCTTTGACTGGTAACCATTCTAGGAGAGAAAAAACTCTGAATTTGAAAATCTTAAGGTCAGTCGTTGATTGGGTTTGTGACATTCTTTTTGCGCTAATTACTGTGCCAAAATGTGCGGATTGTCCAACACAAGCCTTCACCACTATAAACAAAACATTGTGTAGATTAGAATCATCTGCGTTATTCGGGCTATTCTCCTCATCTTCATTGTTATCTGTACAACGTTTCGGCCGATGTGCCCCCGGCCTTCTTCAGGTATTTCGTGTCGGACTCGGGAACCTTCTCTTCGAACTCGGGAACCTTCTTGTCATAATCGGGAGCGATCATGGAACTTTGGACCAAACACTTTATTCAATCCACGGGGGTATCCTGTTCTGATTCCGCTAACCATAGGTGGGGTAGAGGCGTTAAGCTGTGTTAATTAATATTCTATTTTACTGCTGTCCCTGACCAGGATTGAACCCGCAGTCCAGAGATAACTGTCACCTAGAACTGTCTTAACCTAACTCATTTATCCACTAGGCCATGTGTTCAAATATCTGAAGAAGGCCGGAGGGTACATCGGCCGAAACGTTGTACAGATAACAATGAAGATGGGGACAATAGTCCGAATAACGCAGATAATACTAATCATCAAGCCTCATCTCACACATTCAGAGAAATTGTATTATGTAGATTGTTCATTGGATGAACACTCATGCGTCCAAATCGACGAAAGAATCCATGGCTGCACCCCTTGGACCTTGACGAGGCAGCTGAAGAATAGGCTAGATGGGAGCTGCTCAAGAATGCTGCGTGCGATCTTGAACACATCGTGGAAACAGCATCCCACAAGGAAGCAGCTATACGGCCACCTGCCACCTCTCACACAAACCATCCGAGTAAAACGGACAAGACATGCTGGGCACTGCTGCGGAAGTAAAGATAAACTCATAAATGACATTCTCTTGGGGAAACCAGCACATGGACATGATAGTGCGTGTCGTCCATCAAGGACTTACATAGACCAGCGCTGTGCAGATACTGGATGCTTCGCGGAGAACCTGCAAGGGACAATGAGTGATAGGGGCGGTTGGCGAGTGGTTGTCATGGATATCCGTTTGGTTTGGTTTGTTTTGTTTTACGGCATATCAACCTCAGTAGGTCATTTAATGCCGATAAAGTTTTGAAATAAATCAATTCTTAATGGATAATACAATTTTTTATAAATACATTTTTCTATTTAACCCATAGATGGGACCCTAACAGGTACTACCACTTCGGGTCAGCGTGGACCAGGGAGCAATGGTGATGAAGGGGTGCTCCACATTCCCCAAACCTCCAAAACTGGAACCTCACCATCAGATAGATTTTAACGTCATTCCCAGGACATATAGACCCGCAGTCACCGCCTTCTAGCAACCATATGATAAAAAGGGGTTGGGGCTTGCCATAAGGGCAATAGGGTTGGAAAAATTATATAGGTGCTAGGGCTTGACGTGACCAGCCGATTGATCGGAGGGGGTCTCTCCGACCGCCCGTCTAGCCCAAGATAGGGCCAAAGTGGAGTATTGCATGTCATGAACTGCTCATCCACCTGGGCTCTATCCTTAAGCATCACGGGTCGCCACCCACGGCCAACAGGTGGCCCCATTGGGGGAGTCTTACCCCTCTGCAGAGGTGCAGTCTGTGCATTCTTACGCCCCAGCCGACAGGGCGGATGGCTATCCGTGCCGCCGGTGTGAGATTATGATGATGATGATGATGATATATATTTACTTAAACCCTCCACACGAGCTGGATAAGATACAAGGTCATTTTTAAAGCGGATTTTAACAGGTTTGAATTTAGAGTTTTTCTTTTCCTAGACCAGTTGCCTTCCCATAGTTAAAGAGCCAAGCCTTTTCTACTAGTTATCCATACACGGAGGGACAATACTTGGATTCATTTGTATTATTTGGATTTTTCGGATTATTGTCCTCATCTTTATTGTTATCAGCACAACATTTCGGCCGATCTGTCCATGGCTGAGTATAATTGTTAAGCTGCGTTAACGATTCTAAGTTACTGTCGCCCTTGATTCACTGTCCGGCTGATTGAGAGCCGGTTTAGCGTAATCGGTATAGTATCCGCATAGAGAACCAAAAGGTTCCTGGTTCGATACAGGCCCTGTCCAACTGGCGCTCCACCTGAGTAAAACAATCTCTCTGGTCTAGAATGGCATAAAGGAGATAGACTCCCTCGCTGTGCGGCTGATACCGACAAAAGGCCACTCCGCTGACTTTACTTACTACATTCCCCAGATATCACCATCATATGCAGTTTAGTATCATAACTAAGGTACTGTTGGGATTATCTTCCCTTTGACTGGAAGAGTTATCTTCCCGCTGGGTTTCCGAACCGACCACCAGGGGACTTCTGGTATTTAAGCCCGGGGTTTGAAACTCCCAGCCACTTTTCTACCTCGTCTCGTACGTACCCACATGGGTTACACATATTGTCACATCCTTCTCAGTGGGGGTTTCCCCGCCCCCATCACTAGTAAGTGATTTTGAATGTATGGACTCTCCACTCCTTTAACTTTACTATTGTGTACATTCTTATTGTAACTGTATGTCTTATTCATGTGCCTTGCATGTATTTCATTGCTACTGTATTTTATGTCTTATTTCTGTGCTATTAAATATATAAAATGTCCACACAGCGTGTCGGAGTTGTATGTTTCAATTCTAACCTTGAATCCTACAGTACCATTTCTGATACCATTTCTGCAGGGTATATAGTAAGTGTATTCTGAGCTCCACCGACCGAGTCTTTCAATAGTAGAAATCGCTAAATAAAATCTTGTTTAAAATGCAAATATGACAAAGGTGACAATAAAACGGGTACCGATCTTTTCAACTAAACACTCCTAATGCCACCTAACGATAAAAACGGAACCATCTTTTTAGACTACAAAATAGATGAGCATAAATTGCGATTTTGAGAGACGTTTAAGTGTTTATGTAAGTTCGTGTTCGTTTCAGTACCTCCGTATGTGTGTGCACGTGCTTTCACGTGTACGCTTATTCGTGTACGGTGTGCACACGCGATTCGCAACCCGCAGAGAGCCACTTGATGTATGGCTAATGACAGACGTCGTCACTGGCGCCTTGCGCAGCGGCTTGTATCGGCCTCTTTGTCTATGTACAACACTTCTTCGCTTATCAAAAAATCGCTTCTCTCACTAACACAAAACTTGTTCATGACAATGAACTTAGCAAAAAAAAGGTTCTCTTTTTTTCTTTTTTTGCCCACTTTTCGTTTTATTTTTAATATATTTTTGGCTACTAGAGTCTGTCTTCCCATAACAAAGACCTTTTTGGTGGGGATACTTAGATCTACGAAGGTACTTACGTAAAAATGTATTCAAAAAAAAAAAAAAAGAAAAAGAAGTGCCTCACCGTGGAGCCATGGTTAGCAAGTTAGACTCGGTAGTAATTACAAGATACATCCAGAAACGATCCAGCCGTTTAGAATTAACACAAAATGAGCCCACCTAGGGTAATGATTATTGAGTCCCCTACAGTGTAGTCTTTATGCTATTACCTATTATATATATACATATTTACCAACCCCTCCACACGAGCAGGATGTGACACAAGGTCAATTTTTTAAGCGGAGTTTAACAGGTTTAAATTAAGAGCTTTCCTTCTTCTAGACAGGTTAATTTGCCAATGTTAAAGAGCCCAGTCTTCCATACTATTTACACATAGCTGAAGGAAGAATAGTTGAATGTATACCTTTTCCAGGGATATTAGCGCTATGTGAAATGCAAACAGCCCTGTCCAGGATTTTAACACTGGTTGACGAATCCATTTCCTATGAGTCTAACCATTTCACCACGCGCCTTCATACAATTATCTATTATCCCAGTTATATAGTATCTGTTGACTTGTCCTTATTTTCTAACTGAATATTCTATGTTAGGTTACTAATGCATTATGAGAATGGAGTTAACACCACCCTAATTCTTATAATGATATGAATATTTTTCTAAATCTTTTAGATAAGGCTTGATAATTTGTATTATTTAGATTTTTCAGACTCGTCCCCATTTTTATTGTAATATACACAACGTTTTGGACGAGTTTGAACTCGGGAAGATTCTTGTCGAACTCTGGAGACTTCAAGTCGTAATCGGAAGTGTTCACGAAACATTTAACTGAACTCTCTATTTAATCCATCGGATTAGTCTAGAAGGAAAACCCTGAAGTTAAACCTACTTTACTCCGCATTAATTTGATCTTGTGTATGAATCCAACAATCCCCCCTCCAGCAATGAGTAAATAGTAGGGCAGACTTGGCTCTTTAACTTAGGTTATGCAACCAGTCTAGAAGAATTAAAACTGAGCATGTGTCACATCCGGCTCATGCGGAAGGGTTGATATATATATATATATATATATATATATATTTGAAGGCAATTACAATGCGTATATTGTATAGAATACAATAATTATTGTATTCTATACGATATACGCATTGTAATTGCCTTCAAAAATATAAATAATAATATGCTTTCTTAACAATGATTCAAAAGCTAATTATCAAATTCTCCCCCCCTCTCTCTCTCTCTCTCTCTCTCTCTCTCTCTCTCTCTCTCACTCTCACTCTCTCAATATATATATATATATATATATATTTATATATTATTATTATTATTATTATTATTATTATTATTATTATACTAGAGCTTTGCTAATCAATATTTGTTTCCTAAAGGCTTTTTTACTTAGTTTCATGACAGAAATTATATACTAAGTTATTCCTTAGGTCTAGGATTGAGTTATGTTTGAAAAAAATAATTTTGATCCTTTTAGCAGTAATTGGCAATTAAGTTAAAAACTGACTCATCTCTTCCTTTACATTCTGCCTATCACTTTCTCCAATCTATGTATATCTTGATTCCCTCCTCGCTATATACGTTAGTTTCTCTGGGAGGTAAAGAGAGAGAGAGAGCGAGAGAGAGAGAGAGAGAGAGAGAGAGAGAGAAAGAGAGAGTTAGAGAGAGAGAGAGAGAGAGAGAGAGAGAGAGAGAGAGAGAGAGAGAGAGAGATGGTAGAATTTGAAATGTATTAGTAAAGTTGATTTTAAAGTTTTTTTCGGTCGTATATTTGTAAAGATTTGATTCGCTGTGCAAACTCACTTTTCCCTAATCTCAATTATCTACCCAGAGCTCAACGGTTAGCCCATATATATATATATATATATATATATTTACAAGGGAACAAGTCTGCTACCATTAGTTTCTTGCTGTGTGTGCTTATTTTTTTAAGGGGAGCAATCCTCAGGCTACACAAAATATTTTGAAAATGATCATTTTCAAAACATTTTTCGTTGCCTGATGATTGCTCCACTTAAAGAATTAAGCACACACAGCAAGAAACCATTGGTAGCAGACTTGTTCCCATATAAATAAATATAAACTAATATATATATATATATATATATATATATATATATATATATTTCCATTTTCACTAATTCCCACATACTTTCAGCATCACGTTAAATTATATATATATATATATATATATATATATATATATATATATATATATATATATATTAATATTTTAATGGCTGATTTGTTTTATATAGTTAGGATACATTTGATTGAAGTAGAATATTGATATTTTTATTAATTACAAGTCACAGAAAATTTTGAACATTTTCTGTTAAGTTTTTAAATGCCATCCTTTGCCAATTGAAAAGGGCTTAAAGTAAGTAAGTCCTGAGTTATGGAATCCTTTGGTAAGTGAATAAGTCCTATCCTGCGTATTGTTAAAGTTCCAGTGATTTAA
>CM042153.1:1559862-1584862 GCA_023376005.1 Doryteuthis pealeii | reverse complement strand
ATATATATATATATATTTTTTTTTTTTCGGGCCATCTTTTTGTTGTCGGGTTAGAACTGGTGTAACAGTCCACCAAAGATTCCGACACAAGCGCTTTCAGCAATACAGTTTGCCATCATCAGGTAGGAAACGATGGTATGGTTTCGTGTCTCGTTTTTAAGGAGAACGATTAGTAGCAAGGAATTAGAAGTGGGAGGTAATAACAATTGGTAGTTTGGATAAGTTTAAAATAATAATGGTAATTACAGGATAAGTTTAAAATAATAGAACTAAAGTTCTCTCCTTTGAAAGCACTATACTACACTGTGGTAGGAGAGCAAGCTTCAAACACCTCTGGATCTGGTATACCCACAATATAACACTACCCATGATAGTGCCATTGATTTGAGTGTCATGATTGGCAGGTGATCCCCTGAAAGCCAACATAAGGAAACTAATCTTCCTATGATCAAGGTTGGCTGTTCTAATTACAGATGCACAAAAAAGGATCCCTTCTACCATGTTTATCCCGAAAATAAGATCTACCTGCAAAATAAGACCTGGCATGATTTTCAGGATGATTTTAATATAGCCCCGCCTCCCTTTAAAATAAGTTAAGAGCAGCAGACAGACAAAAGAAATAAGTATTCTTCGCAATCACATTATGCGACGCAAACACTGGACATCTCCCCCAAAATAAACCCCAGTTGTATATCTCCTGGCGTAATTTCAATTCTGGAGCTCTGTGGAACGTGGAGTACTCTTCATCATCATTACTTCCAGGTCCTCTCTGACCCGGAGTGGTTGTACCTCTTAGGGTACCATCTATTGGTTGAATAGATCAAAAAATGAGTTTTAAAACATTTAAAATATTTAGTTGGAAAAAAAAACGAATACACAAGAATGAATGTAACAAAGCGACTTTGGCATAGAATAGCCCAACAAGGGTTGACATGCCTTAGAATTCAACCGACTGACATAGTTGATCAATTGATTTGTGTTATAGGATGCAAGTTACAGATTACGTCACAATATTCTTATGCTATATACACCCAACATTTGAGTAAGCAATTTTAGAAATTGTTTTTTACTCGCGTCCCTTTTTTTTACAGTAACAAGAAGTTAACTAAAAAATTTACAAATAAATAAATAAATACCTACGATTTTGTGTAAAATTGATGTGGAAAATATTCAAAATAATTGTTTGATTATTACATGCACGCAACATTTTATTTGAGAGGGACGGGGCTCAGTTTTCATTTCAAATTGTTTTATTTTTTTTTACTCCTTTAATAAATATGAGGATTTGTCTTACTTATGATACAAACCCTCTGACATTGAATTTTTAACTGCCACACTCTCAGGCAATGTCTTTCAAAAATTAATTTTTACGACGCCCGGAGGGTGTTTTCTGTTGCTAGTCAAAACAATGACTGACTCTGCTTCATATAAAAATAAACATTTCAAATGAAAATAGATTCATATAATCGTTTCCAAAATTCTGATATTTCTTTCTTTCCTTTTAAACTCTGGGGTCGGGGTTAAGGAGTATTCAGGGTTGGAATGGGGGTGGGTGGGGTAGAGTAATCCATTCTTACAAGCATGAACATCAGACCTCCAGACACCGTTGCCGAGTGTGTGAGCAACATATGTTACTCCTTTGCAAAACCACGTGACCCGTGACCCTCTTACGAGACACCAAGCCGTGCGTATGCACAACTGAACATATGTCCATACATACATGCTCCAGGCACTACTCTCGCTGCCACCAACCCCTCCCTCTACACATCACCCACACCCCACTACCACCAACACCAACACTAGCAGACGCACGTATTCAAGAGACGAGATAGCGTTATACATTTCCTAGAACGAATCTCAAATACTAAAACTTATTAAATACATACGAGAAAGCGTTTTAAATATTGTTTTTTGTTTTTTGTTAAATCGAACTTAACGGACCTAAATTCCACCATCGTATGTGACCCCGCCGAAAGAAAAGAAAATCAGGAATTTAACCGAATTGAATGAAATTTTCAGTGTTGATATATTAATGAATAAAAGATATAATGCCCCAGCTTTTTTATTTAAAAACTTTTACATTTTTTCAGGTAAATTAACTTTGAACTATGTGTGTTTGTGAATCTGCGTTACGCCTCAAAGATACATGGTACAAAGTTAACTGACATGAAAATGCAAAAGTTTTAAAATAAAATAACTGATGCATTATATATTTTATTCATTAATATCTTATTATAATGGAGATTGTGTGTTTTTCTGTCTGTAACCGAAACTATATTACTACTCAAGTCACAATTCCCTTAGTTATTTACGTCACATTCTCCATGATTTTATTTTTATTCAAGCCGCGATTATTAATAAAATTGTTTTACATTATTAATACTGTTGACCATATCTACCTATTATTAATATGCAATTGTATTTATATATACAACAAAATAGTGGTTTGCAGTGTGAAGGGGAAGGCTAATTTGCATATTGATATTAAAAATGTGATTTTAATAAATATGTGCTTGGTATTATTGATTTCTAATTGTTTGGTTTTATCTTAATGAATATGAGCAAAAATCTCTCCAATAAATCCATTAACAATATTAACAGTAATTCTATTCTTTACTTCCTAATTTAACTAAATAGTTAAATTATGAAAATTTAGCAATGAAAGACGGGAGGGAAGAAAAAGCAAGTTTTAGTTGCTCCCCCTCTGTTTCAAATCTTTTTATCGGCATCTTATTTAGTTCCATTACCCTTTCTAAGTTAACATAATATTTTATTACATGAAAACTTAAATACTTGCACCCGGAGGGTGCATATATTTGCTAGTATCATTAATATCAGATATAATATGTGTCACATGCTTCTCTTGGCGAATGGGTTGGGTAAGAAAGAGTGCCCCCATCGCTGTGTAATAGTTAGCAAGCTAGTCTCGCTCAGCCATTACAATTAAATAGCAAATTGGATCCTCGTGGAATGCTCCATACGTACGACCGTGTGTCACATCCTACGCTAGGCGAACGGGTTGGGTAAGGAAGAGCGTCCCATCGCGGTGTAATAGTTAGTGAGCAAGCCTCGCATATCCATCAGTTCTGAAATAGCGAGTTCGATCCTCGCTCGATGCCCAATATTTGCGACCGTGTGTCACATTCAGCCCGTGGTGAACGGTTTGGATAAATATCTACGAATCTTTCACAATATAGGGATGGGAATTTTTGTCGTAAAGATTGAACTTCTCAAGATGATTGAAAGTGGGTTTTTACGGCTGTTTTTTTTGTTTTGTTTTTATTTTTTATTTGTTTTATTTTATTTTATTTTTTTGCTTTTTGGGGGGTGGGGCCTCACGACACCTGGTTTTGAATTGAAACTTTTCTCTTTTTTTTCGATCGGTTGCTATATCTTGGCTAAGACGTGTGCCCCGGTTATTACTGGTATCACTGTCACTTTCATAAAACATTTGAATTCTCAGTTGATTACAATATTGGACAAAAAAAAAAAAGCTGACATGAACAATTTTAATAAGGCAGTTTTTGTGGGCCTGTTTAGCTCAGTCTAATAGTGATTTTTACTATCAGTCCGATCAGTCCTGGTTGGAGTGGGGAAGAGGCGTATTCCTGCTTTTCACATGGGCAATAGCAAGAATTGAACACACATAAAGTCTTGTATAGGATTCAAACTTAGCATGTCATGGGCACTTCCTATGACGATAAAATAAGTCCAAAATGTTAAAAATCAAATAATTACCAATTTGTAAGCTGGTGGCATCAGTAGAGAAACCAACTCTGACCACATGCTTGTTTGGTTCGTCACTTGGTAAATGGTTTACATTAAGTTCTTCACCTACCTTTCAAAGAGAAAAAGAAAAATAGGCATCTTTAATTAAATTTAATCAAACAAAATTAACTATTATACATTTCAAAACAATCTTAAAATAATTTTTATAAAATAGCATTTGTAATTAAAAAAAAATTACCTTGACTTCAATGGGCACGTTGCCAGCGTTTACACCATAAGTTGAACGAGCTCCAGCCCATATAAAAGCAAATCCATCAGTGGTTAAGGGGTGAGCTTTGACTGTGTTCTCATCAATACGAAGATTAAAGTCACAGTTGTCTACAAAGAAAAAGTAACATTTGCATCAGACAGATTTCAGTCTGTAATACAAGTCAGTTTAATGTAAATTAAATGCTTGCTAAAATATATTTTACACTCAAGCAAAACTCGCGAGGAGGTTAAAAGAGAAAGAATGCTACGATTTTGTGGCCATTTCTAGGCTTCAAGTCAGAACACTTTAGAGTGGAGATCCCCTGTGTTAAGCAAAGTTGGCTGTTCCTCGGTATCCCTTAGTGTTGGGTAAAATCCTTTGGTTGTTCCTCGGTGTCCCTTAGTGTTGGGTAAAATCCTTTGGTTGTTCCGGTGTCCCTTAGTGTTGGGTAAAATCCTTTGGTTGTTCCTCGGTGTCCCTTAGTGTTGGGTAAAATCCTTTGGTTGTTCCTCTGTGTCCCTTAGTGTTGGGTAAAATCCTGTGGTTCTTCCTTGGTGTCCCTTAGTGTTGATTAGAATCCTTCAGTTGAGCAAAGTCCATGATAACAGATCTGTTCGGCGATTACGTATACGTACAAACGAACGGCTTTCCATATCGGCGATTAAAAGGGTAACTGACTACGTATTCGAGTTGTTGATTAGCTGGAATTAATCCACGTACCCATGCCGAGTCTATAAGTTTAAGTGGCAGTTTCCAGCACACCTTTATACTGATTAGCAGACGATTGTTAGTGAATTCGATTCTCAGTGGGCGCCCCATAATTTGACCTTTTGCCACATCTAAGCTAAGCTTAGTAAATACGTATATACTGAAATAAATGCAATTTAGATTTACAGAGCATTGTTAGAGTTCGATTCTCACTGGGTGCCCCATACTTTTGGCCTTGTTCCACATCTAAGCTAAGCTTGGTAAATAACTATATACTGAAATAATTAGTCAATTATTTCGTAATAATAGGTATTAGCGCTACGTAAAATGCAACGGGATTTGAACTCGAGTCGACGAGTTCATTTCCTTCGACTTCAACCACTACACCATGCGCCTCAATTCTAGTCCATATCATATATTCTGTTTGCATTTCACACACCATTGGGAAAGTGCATCTGACTACTCTTCCTCCAGCTATGGGTATATAGTAGGACAGACCGGGCTCTTTAATCTGGGCTAAACAGCAAGCCTAGGAGAAGGAAAACTCTGTTAACTCTTAAACTCTGTTTCGAAAATATACCTTGTATAGCATCCTTGGGTTGGTTGATATATATATATATATATATATATATATATATATATATATAATATATATATATAATGTGTGTGTGTGTGTGTGTGTAGAAAATAGAAAAACAAATCATTCCAAAAACATGAATTTATTCTTGATGGTGGGGCCGTCGTTATAACGTTTCGGTTTTTTAACAAACATTCATCAGGACTTTAAGATGGAAAGATTGCTGTCTGAACAGTGATGGATGCGTTTTGAATAACGAAAGTTTTATTTTTGTTATATATATATATATACGTGTGCGTGTGTTAGTGTGCCTTGGGACATTGAGCAATTTCATTATCTAATCTCTCGCCTCCCTCTCTCGCTCTCTCTCTATATATATATATTATGTGTGTGTTATATGTCCCTTCTCTCTCTCTCTCTCTCTCTCTCTCTCTCTCTCTCTCTCTCTCACACACACACACACACACACCATTTTACTCTTCTTTCCATGTTCTTTAATCCTTTTTTGTCTATTTCTCATATTTTTCGCTTATTTCTCTTTTTTTTATTTGTGGATACCATTTTCCATTCTCCATCCCCGCCTCTTTCTCTCTCTCTCTCTCTCTCTCTCTCTCTCTCTCTCTTCTCTCTCTTCTTCTCTCTCTCTCTCTCTCTCTCTCTCTCTCTCTCTCTCTTTCCTCTCTCTCTTTTCTCTCTCTCTCTCTCTCTCTCGCTCTCTCTCTCTCTATATATATATATATACCTCTCTCTCTTTCCCTCTCTCTCTTTCTTTCTCACTTTCTCTCTCTCCCTCTCCCTCTCTCTCTCTCTAATATATATATATATAAATATACCTTCTCTTCTCTCTCTTTCTCTCTCCCCTCTCTCTCTCTCGTCTCAGTATATATATATATATATACCTTCTCTCTCTCTTCTCTTTTCTCTCTTTCTCTCTCTCTCTCTTCATCGCTATATACGGATATATAAATAAATAGGAGTGAAAAAGGGGAAAAAATAAAAGAATAAAAAGAAGGGAAGGGAAAGAAGAAACTCTCTCACCCTCACTCGACTCTTCCTCTCTCTCTCTCTCTCTCTCTCTGTCTTCCCCCTCTCTCTTCTCTCTCTATATATATAATAATATAAATATATTACTTCTGTCTCTTTCTCTCTCTCTTTTTCTCTCTCTCTTCCCCCTCTCTCTCTCTCTCTCTCTCTCTCTCTCTATATATATATATATATATATATATATATCCCTTCTCTCTCTCTCACTCTTCTCTCTCCACTCACTCACTCTCTCACTTTATTCTCATTTTTATCATTTAAACTTTTCGTTCTTTCTTTTCTTTCTTTTCCTTCCCTCTTTCTCTTTATTCTTTATTTGTTTCCCCTTATTTCAACTCCTTCACAGTTTATTGCGTCAACGCCATCTCCATCTCCCCCCCCCCTTCCATCACCGTCAATGTTTGGACGAAGTATCCAGATGTTGTATAAACAGACGTCATTACACCGACGTAAACTTGTCAGAAATGCCGCCCCATTTGGAAAGCGCAAGAAATATAGAAAAGGCCAACTCCGCAGTAAACCTGCGCCATTTTCACTCGGAATGGGACACCTGGTATTAACTACTCAGTCTATACAACGACGGCAATAATATACGAGCAAAGGGGCTAGACTAAAATTGATGCAAAATAAAAGGTTATTTCCTAGTTGAGTAACATGAGTGACCCAGAAAAAACAGAACCCAAATTATTTATTTATTTTCCCAATAAACTAACCCTTAACCCTAACCCTAACCCTAGCCCTAACCCTTGTTGGACTTAAATTTAAAAAAAAAATATTAAAATTAACAGTTTTGTTACAAAATTTGTGGGTCTTTTTTTTCTGGGTCACCCTGTAATATTATGTTACTCAGCTAGGGCGGTAGGGTTAGGGTTAGGGTTTAAGGTTTAGGATTAGGGTTTAGGGTTAGAGTTTAGGGTTAGGGTTAGAGTTTAATGGGTAAATAGATAATCTGGGTTCCGTTTTTTCTGGGTCACCCCGTAATATCATGTTACTCAAACTAGGAGCGTTAGGATTTAGGTAGGGTTAGGTTAGGGTTTTAGGGTTAGTTTAATGGGGAAAATAAATGAATAATTTGGGGTTCCCGTTTTCTGGGTCACTCTTTGTAATATGATGTACTCAAGCTAGTGGTGCGTAGGGTTTAGGTTTAGGTGAGGGTTAGGGTGGGTTAGGGTTAGTTTAATGGGTAAATAGATAATCTGGCTTCCGTTTTTTCTGGGTCACCCGTAATATCATGATTACTCAACTAGGTGGCGTTAGGATTTTAGGTTAGGGGTTAGGGTTGTAGGGTTAGTTAATGGGAAATAAATAAATTTGGGGTTCCTTTTCTGGGTTCACCCCTGTAGATATCATGTTACTCAACTAGGTGGGTTAGATAGAATTAGCGTTAGGGTAGGTAGGGGTTAGGGGTTAAAATTTAGGTTAGTTTAGTGGGAAAAATAAAAAAATGCGCGTTCTGTTTTTCGGGTCAGCCTTAATATCATTTACTCAACAGGTAGGTTTAGGGTTCAGCGGTTAGGGTTAGGGCTGGGGTTTAGGTTTTGGGTTTTAGGGTTGGGTTTAGGGTTATTTAATGGCGAAAATAAAAAAATTGGGTCTGTTTTCTGGTCACCCTTGTATATCATGTTACCCCAGGCTACTTTTATATATACTAGAAGCGTGGAGGCCGCCGTGTCTAATGGTTATTTCATAAGAAACGGGACTCGTCGACCCGAGTTCAATTCCTGGACGAAAACTGTTTGCATTTCACATGGCGGCTAGATACCCTTGGAAAGGTATGAATCCAATTCATCCCTCCACTATGGATAAATAGCAGGCACAATGGTTCTTAAACCTTGGCTAAGTATCCAGTCTACGAGAAGGAAAACTTCTGAATTTAAACACTGTTAAACTCCGCCTTAAGAAATTGACTTGTGTCACATCCTGCTCGTGTGGAGGGTGGGCAAATGTATGTGTTATTACTAGAAGCGACAATCCAGGCGTCACCTGGAGAAAGTAAACCTGGTGTATTGATTTGTTTAACTTTTGAAATTTAACAAATGCTGGACATTTTTTTAAAGATTTATAATTATCTTTCTTCTCTAAAATAATCTGGTTCAATTTATATAAACTAAGATACCAATACTAATTTGAAACTTAAAATTAATAAGATTCCTCATTACAAAAATGGCAACACCACTGGAATAACAACATCCACAATAAACTCTTCCTAATCAAAACAACTTTAGGAGACTGGAGACCAGCTTAAGCGAAGCTCTAGAAAGAACAAATCATGCTGTCCCGATTACGCATTGGTCACACAAGCAAACGCACTCCTATTACCCAAAACAGAAGCATGTGGTTGTAATGATTTAAAGTCATGGGAAATGGACTCGTCGCCACGAGTTCAAATCCTGGTCGCAGTAACTGAATTTTTACTTAGCGCTAATACCCTTGGGAAAGGTATGAATCCAATTCTCCCTCCAGCTATGGGTAAATAGTAGGAGAGACCGAGCTCTTTAACCTTGGTTAGGCAACTAGTCTAGGAGAAGGAAAACTCTTAAAAACCTGTTGAACTCCGCTTAAAAAATTGACCTTGTGTCACATCCTGCTGGTGCGGAGGAGCTGGTAAAAATATATACCCAAATGAGAACATCAACCACAATGTGGAACATGTCAAACACCTTTGACAGTTAAACACTTATTCATGGAATGCAGTTTTCTTGCTCACACCAAAAAACCGTTATTTTAAAGCGAACAATATGAAGGATCTGTTTTAAAATGTCAACATGGAGAATATTCTCTCTTTTTTGAGGGAAATAGAATTATACCACAGAATATAGACATGAAACAAATCAATACCTCTCAACATAATCTAACATTAGTATTATCTGCATTATTCTGACTATTGTCCCCATCTTCATTGATATTTGTACAACGTTTCGGCCGATATGTCCTTCTGCCTTCTTCAGTTATTTCTTGTCGGACTCTGGAACCTTCTCGGACCCAGGAACCTTCTTTCGACCTCGGGGAACTTTCTTGTCGTAATCGGGAGCCATCACGGAACTTTGAACCTAACCCTTTATTTAGTCCACGGGGGTATCCTGTTCTCATTCCGCTAACCATAGCTGGGGTAGGAGTTGTGTTAATTATTATCTATGTTACTGCCTCTACTCAGGATTGAACCTGGAATCCAGAGATAACTGTCACTTAGAACTGTTTTAACCTAACTACCTTATCCACTCGGCCATGTTTCCAATTGGACAAAGTTCGAAAAGAAGGTTCCCGAGCCCGAAAAGTTTCCCGAGTCCGACAAGAAATACCTGAAGAAGGCCGGAGGGCATATAGGCCGAAACGTTGTACAAATAACAATGAAGATGAGGACAATAGTCCGAATAACGCAGATAATACTAATCATCAAGCCTCATCTCAAACATTCAGAGAAATAATCTAACGTAATCCAATAATGCTAACACATTGTTAAAAGCAATTACTAAAAAGTATATATATATAAATACACGATATGTATAACTTCCTAACCGTTAGGCATGACATAACCCCAGATGGGTTGATATGCCGTTAAAATCAATAAACAAACACACTTTATATAACCAGAAGCAGCTACACAGCATTGCATTGGTAGAGGGCAGGCAAAAAACCTGCTGTATTGATTTGTTTACGTTTGAGACACAACATTTATCTGATACCAGTTCCATAATCCTTTTTCTACCTTGTTGATGGAGCTCAGAATACACTGACTGTATCTACCTACAATTACTTTTATTTCCAACCAGTGATTAATCAAGTACCTGCAATTATAGATTTTTCCAGGTCAGTAACTTCTGGTTCAAACTTGGCAGTATACAGATTTTAACCTATTCTACACAAATTGTGATTTATGGTGTTAATAAAGCCAAATAAAAATGTAAACGATTTTGACTAGTTGGTTCCTCTTATAAGACACAAAATGAATTAATTCTGACAGAGTTCAAGATGGTTTTCATAACCTGTCAAGTTTCCATGCTTAGCATTTCCCTTCATGGTATCTCAATCAAGCAGTTGAATTTACTTACTGCTGCTCATCTCCTCTCCAAGTAACACAGACAGGCTGTTGGTAGGTTGGTTGGTTTTTATACCATGTCACAATTCCCTTAGTTATTTATGTTATAGTCGAAATGGTTATCAAATAATTATTATTAATCTTAATTAATTATCATATTGTTAACAATATTCTATCGATAAGGGTCCCACTGAGGATAGATTTGCCTCAAAACAACCATATTATCAAGTGTTTAAAATCTTGCAATTCGTGTGTTATATATCATATAGTTAGAAGGTCATACGTGCGTGCGGAGATTACCATATATTTTCGTTCTTCCGTTCTTCTGTTTTTTTCTTCTTCCACTTTCTTGTGGGCGCTTATGATTCGACGTGTGTGAAGAGCTCTTTGTTTTAAGACTATTTGTAAATAAAAACATAAACCGGTGGGGTATATAAGCAAAAACAATCCACAAACGAGATAGATAAGAACAAAATTTATTACTGAGACCAAAACCTAGTGAAAGAAGCTAAATAAAAAATCAGTAGTAAGTTTATACGTTTGGTATATACATACATATATACATATTATATTTACCAACCCCTACCGCACGAGCATGATTGACACATATAGTTTACAGGTTGAATTCTGAATTTTCCTTCTCCAAAGACTGATTGTCTAACCAAGCGTTAAAGAGATCAGTCTGTCTGGGAGTTGGAGGTACACCTTTTCCAAGGGTATTAGCCACTATGTGAATGCAAACAGTCTTGTCCAGGATTTTGAAACTTGCGTCGATGAGTCCATTCTTACAACTTTAACCATTCCACCCAACGCGCCTCCAATATATGTATACATTGTTGTATAAGAGAAAGTCTAATTGTGGAAATGTTTCTTGTTGGTAATTAAAGAAGCGAAGAATTGGATCAGAATAGTGCCTAGAGTTGTTCTTAAGGCAAGAAGGGTTCTTTGACATCGTGTTCAATTGAGTTCTTGTGTGAGGTTGTTATGAAAAATTCTGAGGCAAAAATTCACCGTCAAGGTAGATGGCTGGGGGGCTTAGTAGGACACTAAACGCCGCTAACGGAGGCTCATGATAGAGAATCTGAACTACTCCTTTCCATTACCATTACTTCCAGGTCGGCACTCTGACCGAAACGTCTTACCTGTTATTGTGCCATCTATGTTGTCGAATATAATCTGTTTGAAACAATTCTACAAGATTTTTAATAAGCAAAAGTAAAATAAAGTCTGCGATTTAGGCCTAATATTGATATCACCTATACAGCGGGGCTATCCTCTTTCACTAGCGCTGGACCAAATATTATTTTTTGCGACCTATCATCAGCTCCTCACTTTACCGCACTGATTCCCATGCTTACTCACACGCTGAATTACGAGGCCAGTATCGAACAGAACCTTGTGGTTTGCTAGGCCCACGCTCAATGACTACTAGAGCAAACAAATAATCATAGACAAGAATTGATTTTTTTAAATGCAATGGAACATTATGAAAATTATAGTTATGATGTAACCGAACCATTCCTATAATAACCCATTCAGGGTTGATGTGCCGTTAATCAAATAAACTAACAAATCCTTCTCCTCACCCAATCATCTTTTTTCCTATTTCTCTCTTGTTCCTTCAAATCCAATTATTTCCCTCTTTGCTTTTCATCTCTATCTTGCATTTCACTTACCAGCAATCGTTTCTCTTTTAAATTCATTCCCTATTAATCCTTTCTTCGTTTCTTCTCCTCTTCTTCTCTTCTTCTTCTTCTTCTTCTCTTCTTCTTCTTCTATCACCATTCTTCTTTTTTCTTCTTTCTTATTTTCTTCTATCACCATTCTCTTCTTTCTTCTTCTCTTCTTCTTCTTCTTTACCATTCTTCTTCTTTTTCTTCTTCTATCATCATTCTTTTTATCACCTTCTTCTTTTTCTTCTTTTTCTGTCTATCACCATTTCTTCTTCTTCTTCTTTTCTCTTCTTCTTCTTCTTCTCTTCTCTTCTATCACCATTCTTCTTCTTCTTCTTCTTCTTCTTCTTTTCTTCTTCATCTTCTTCTTCTTCTATCACCATTCTTCTTCTTCTTCTTCTTCTTCTCTTCTTCTCTTCTTTCTTCTTCTTCTTTTACCATTCTTCTTCTTTGCTGTCACATCCTGGTTTTCGTGCGGAGGATTGTAAATATATATATACCCAAATGAGAAACAACCACAATGTGGAACATTCCAAACACCTTTGACAGTTAAACACTTATTCATGGAATTGCAGTTTTCTTGCTCACATCAGAAACCGTTATTTTAAAGCAAACAATATGAAAGATCTGTTTGAAAATGTCAAACTTGAGGATATTTTTGAGGGAAATAAAATTATACCATTGAATATAGACATGAAACAAATAAATACCATACAACATAATCTAACATAACCCAATAATGCTCGCACATTGTTAAAAGCAATTACTAAAAAGTATATATATTTGGCTGGGTTAGCTCAGTCGGCAAGAGCGTTCGGCTAGAAACCACAAGGTTCCTAGTTCGATACCGGTCCTCGCAAACTCGTGTATGAGTAGCACCAGATCTGTGAGGTAAAGTAAGCGAAGAGCTGATGATATGGTGTGGCCTTCCACCTCAGAAGCTAAAATTAATTCCTTGTTTAGCGCTAGTGAAAAGGGAATAGACTCCCTCACTGATTGGCTGATACCGACTTTAGGCCGCTCGACGACTTTATATATATAAATACACGATATTATAACTTCCTGATATTAGGCATGACATAACCCCAGACGGGTTGAATGCCGTTAAAATCAATAAACAAACAAAATTTATATAACTAGAGCACGCTCACCAGCATTGCATGGTAGAGGGCAGGCAAAAAATCCTACTGTATTGATTTGTTTCGTTTGATACACAACATTTATTCTGATTAACCTACCTTCTCGTCTCTCCTTCTCTCTCCTTTCCCTCTCTTTTTCTCTCTCTCTCTCTCTATATATATATACCTCTTCTCTCTCTTTCTCTCTCTCTGTCTCTCTCTCTCTCTCTTTCTCTCTCCCCTCTCTCTCTCTCTCCCTCTCTCTCTCATATTATATATATAACTTCTCTCTCTCTTTCTCCCCCCTCTCTCTGTAATATATATATATATATATATATATATTATATATATATATATACCTTCTCTCTCTCTCTCTCTCTCTCTCTCTCACTCACTCACTCATTTTTATCATTTAAACTTTTCGTTCTTTCTTTTCTTTCTTTCCTTCCCTCTTTTTCTCTTTATTCTTTTATTTGTTTCCCCTTATTTCAACTCCTTCACAGTTTATTGCGTCAACGCCATCTCCACAACCCCCCCCTTCCATCACCGTCAATGTTTGGACGAAGTATCCAGATGTTGTATAAACAGACGTCATTACACCGACGTAAACTTGTCAGAAATGCCGCCCCATTTGTAAAGCGCAAGAAATATAGAAAAGGCCAACTCCGCAGTAAACCTGCGCCATTTTCACTCGGAATGGGACACCTGGTATTAACTACTCAGTCTATACAATGACGGCAGTAATATACGAGCAAAGGGGCTAGACTGAATTGATGGGGGAAAAAATGGTTATTTCCTAGTTGAGTAACATGAGTGACCCAGAAAAAACAGAACCCAAATTATTTATTTATTTTCCCAATAAACTAACCCTTAGCCCTAGCCCTAACCCTTGTTGGACTTAAACTTAAAAAAAAAAATTAAAATTACGTTTTGTTACAAAATTTGTGGTTACTTTTTTTTTCTGGGTCACCCTGTAATATTATGTTACTCAACTAGGGGAGTAGGGTTAGTGTTAGGATTAGGGTTTAGGGTTAGAGTTTAGGGTTAGGGCTAGAGTTTAATGGGTAAATAGATAATCTGGGTTCCGTTTTTCTGGGTCACCCCGTAATATCATGTTACTCAACTAGGGGGTTAGGTTTAGGGTTTAGGGTTAGGGGTTAGGGCTGGGGTTTAGGGTTGGGGTTTAGGGTTATTTTAATGGGAAAATAAAAAATTGGGTTCTGTTTTTTCTGGGTCACCCTGTAATATCATGTTACTCAACTAGGGGTTAGGTTTAGGGTTTAGGGTTAGGGTTAGGGCTGGGGTTTAGGGTTGGGGTTTAGGGTTATTTTAATGGGAAAATAAATAATTTGGATTCAGTTTTTTCTGGGTCACCCTGTAATATCATGTTACTCAACTAGGGGGTTAGGTTTAGGGTTTAGGGTTAGGGTTAGGGCTGGGGTTTAGGGTTGGGGTTTAGGGTTATTTTAATGGGAAAATAAATAATTTGGATTCAGTTTTTTCTGGGACACCCTGTAATATCATGTTACTCAACTAGGGGGGTAGGTTTAGGGTTTAGGGTTAGGGTTAGGGCTGGGGTTTAGGGTTATTTTAATGGGAAAATAAAAAATTGGGTTCTGTTTTTTCTGGGTCACCCTGTAATATCATGTTACTCAACTAGGAAATAACCCGAAAAAAATACCCAGCGCTACGTTTTATATTATACTAGAAGCGTGGAGGCGCGTGGTCTAATGGTTAGATTCATAAGAAACGGACTCGTCGACCCGAGTTCAATTCCTGGACGAAACTGTTTGCATTTCACTTGGCGCTAATACCCTTGGGAAAGGTATGAATCCAATTCTCCCTCCAGCTATGGATAAATAGCAGGGCACAATGGGTTCTTAAACCTTGGCTAAGTAACCAGTCTAAGAGAAGGAAAACTCTGAATTTAAACCTGTTAAACTCCGCTTAAGAAATTGACCTTGTGTCACATCCTGCTCGTGTGGAGGGGTTGGCAAGTATATATGTTATACTAGAAGCGACTATCCAGCGTCACCTGGGTAGAAGTGGTAACCTGGTGTATTGATTTGTTTACTTTTTCAAATTTACAAATGCTGGACATTTTTTAAAGATTTATATATCTTCTTTCTCGTAAAATTAATTCTGTTCAATTTATATAACTAGAGATACCATATACTAATTTGAAACCTAAAATTAATAGACTCCTTCATATAAAATGGCAACAACACTGGAATAACAACATCCATAATAAACTCTTCCTAATCAAACCCAATTTTGGAGGCTGGAGACCAACTTTAAGGAAGTCTAGAAAGGAACAAGTCATTGTGTCCCGATTACGCATTGGTCATACAAGACTTACGCACTCCTATATACCGAAACAGAAGCATGTGGTGTAATGGTTAAAGTCATGGGAAATGTACTCGTCGCCCCGAGTTCAAATCCTGTAATTGCATTGAAACACTTAGCGCTAATACACTTGGGAAAGGTATGAATCCAATTCTCCCTCGAGCTATGGGTAAATAGTAGGGCAGACCGGGTGCTTTAACCTTGGTTAGGCAACCAGTCTAGGAAAACTCTGAATTCAAACCTGTTGAACTCCGCATAAGAAATTGACCTTGTGTCACATCCTGTTCGTGCGGAGGGATTGGTAAATATATATATACCCAAATGAGAACAACAACCACAATGTGGAACATGTCAAACACCTTTGACAGTTAAACACTTATTCATGGAATGCAGTTTTCTTGCTCACATCAGAAACCGTTATTTTAAAGCAAACAATATGAAAGATCTGTTTGAAAATGTCAACATGGAGGATATTTTTGAGGGAAATAAAATTATACCATTGAATATAGACATGAAACAAATAAATACCATACAACATAATCTAACATAACCCAATAATGCTCGCACATTGTTAAAAGCAATTACTAAAAAGTATATATATTTGGCTGGGTTAGCTCAGTCGGAAGAGCGTTCGGCTAGAAACCACAAGGTTCCTAGTTCGATACCGGTCCTCGCAAACTCAGTGTATGAGTAGCACAGGGATCTGTGAGGTAAAGTAAGGAGCTGATGATAGGTGTGGCGCTCCACCTCAGAAGCTAAAATAATCTCCTTGTTTAGCGCTAGTGAAAAGGGAATAGACTCCCTCACTGATTGGCTGATACCGACTTTAGGCCGCTCGACGACTTTATATATATAAATACACGATATGTATAACTTCCTGACTGTTAGGCATGACATAACCCCAGACGGGTTGATATGCCGTTAAAATCAATAAACAAACAAACTTTATATAACTAGAAGCAGCTACCCAGCATTGCATGGGTAGAGGGCAGGCAAAAATCCTACTGTATTGATTTGTTTACGTTTGATACACAACATTTATCTGATACCAGTTCCATTATCCTTTTTCTACCTTGTTGATGGAGCTCAGAATACACTGACTGTATCTACCTACAATTATTTTTATTTCCAATCAGTGATTAATAAAGCACCTGCAATTATAGATTTTTTCCAGGTCAGTAACTTCTGGTTCAAACTTGGCAGTATACAGATGTTAACCCATTCTACACAAGGTGTGATTTATGGTTTCAATAAAGCCAAATAAAAATGTAAATGAGTTTGACTAGTTGGTTCCACTTATAAAACACATAATGAATTAATTCTGACAGAGTTCAAGATGGTTTTCATAACCTGTCAAGTTTCCATGCTTAGCATTTCCCTTAATTGTATCTCTATCAAGCAGTTGAATTTACTTAATGCTGCTTATCTCCTCTCCAAGTAACACTGAAAGGCTGTTGGTTGGTTGGTTTTTATACCATGTCACAATTCCCTTAGTTATTTATGTTATATTCTAAATGGTTATCAAATAATCATTATTTAATCTTAATAAATATCATCTTTGTTAACAATATCTCTATCAAAAGGTCCCACTGAGATAGATTTGCCTCAAAACAACCCATATTATCTATGTGTTTAAAATCTTGCAATGTGTGTTATATATCATATAGTTAGAAGAGTTCATACGTGCGTGGTAGATTGACATAATATTTTCTTTCTTCCGTTTCTTCTGTTTTTTCTCTTCACTTTGTGGTGGGTGCGTATGTGATCGAGCTTATGTTTTCGACGTGTGTGAAGAGGCTCTTTTCCTTAAGACTATTTGTAAATAAAACATAAACCCGGGCGAGGTATATAAGCAAAACAATCCACGACGATTTAATAAGAACAAAATATTTATTACTGATACAAAACCTAGTGAAGAAGTAAAATAAAAAATCATGTAGTAAAGTTTATACGTTGGTATATACATACATATATACATATATATTTACCAACCCCTCCGCACGAGCATGATGTGACACATATAGCAGAGTTTAACAGGTTTGAATTCTGAATTTTCCTTCTCCAAGACTGGTTGTCTAACCAAGGTTAAAGAGATCAGTCTGACCTACTATTACCCATAGCTGGGGGGAAGGTAGTTGGATGTACACCTTTCCCAAGGGTATTAGCTCTATGTGAAATGCCAACAGTCCTGTCCAGGATTTGAACTCGCGACGATGAGTCCATTTCTTACAACTTTAACCATTCCACCACGCGCCTCCAATATATTATACATTATTGTATAAGAGAAAAGTTTCTAATTGGTGGATAATGTTTCTGTTGGTAAATTAAAGAAGGAAGAATTTTTGGATCAGAATAGTCCTAGAGTTGTTCTTAAGGAAAGAAGGGTTTTGACATGTGTTCAATTGAAGTTCTTGTGTGAGGTTTTATGAAAAATTCTGAAGGCAAAAATTCACCGTCAAGTAGATGGGGGGGGGCTTAGTAGGACACTAAACTGCCTGTAACGGTGAGGCTCCTGTAGAGAATCTGAACTACCCCTTCATTACCATTACTTCCAGGTCGACTCTGACCTGAAACGTCTGTACCTGTTATTGTGCCATCTATGTGTCGAATATATCTGTTTGAAAACAATTCTTACAAGATTTTAATAAGCAAAAAGTAAAATAAAGTCTGCGATTTGGCCTAATATTGATGTCACCTATACAGCGAGGGGGTCTATCCTCTTTTCACTACCGCTGGACCAAATATTATTTTTGCGACCTATCATCAGCTCCTCACTTTACCGCACTGATCCCATTGCTACTCACACTTTGAATTAGCGAGGGCCAGTATCGAACCAGGAACATTGTGGTTCCTAGGCCCACGCTCTACTGACTAAGCTAGAGCAAACAAATAATCATAGACAAGAATTAATTTTTTTTTAAATGCAATGGAACATTGAAAATATAGTTATGATTGTAATCAACCATTTCCTATTAAATAACCCATCAGGGGTTGATGTGCCGTTAATCAAATAAACTAAACAAATCCTCTCCTCACCAAACATCTTTCCTATTTCTATTTCTTCAAATGCAATTATTTTCCTCTTTGCTTTTCATCTCTCATCTTGCATTTCACTTACCAGGCAATTCGGGTTTCTCTTTCAAAATCATTCCCTATTTTAATCCTTTCTTCTTCTTCTTATTCTTCTCTTCTTCTTCTTCTTCTTCTTCTTCTTCTTCTTCTTCTTCTTCTTCTTCTTCTATCACCATTCTTCTTCTATCATCATTCTTCTTCTTCTTCTTTTCTTCTTCTTCTTCTTTCTTCTTTCTTTTCTTCTTCTTCTTCTTCTTCTTCTTCTTCTTTCTTCTTCTTCTTCTTCTCTATCACCATTCTTCTTCTATCATTCTTCTTCTTCTTCTTCTTCTTCTTCTTCTTCTTCTTCTTCTATCACCATTCTTCTTCTATCATCATTCTTCTTCTTCCTCTTCTTCTTCTTCTTCTTCTTCTTCTTATTATTATTATTATTATTATTATTATTATTATTATTATTCTATCACCATTCTTCTTTTTCTCTTCTTCTATCACCATTCTTCTTCTATCATCATTCTTCGTCTCCTTCTTCTTCTATCACCATTCTTCTTCTTCTTCTTCTTTCTTCTTCTTTCTTTTTCTTCTCTTCTTCTTCTTCTTCTTCTTCTTCTTCTTCTTCTTTGACATTATCCCCCCCACCCTTCACCTTTCTCTATTTCCATTCGTTAACAATTCGGTCAACATAAATTTCCAAGGGAAAAACAAAGAAAAAGAAAAAAAAAATTATCCGTAATCCATTTTCTCAGTTTTAAATTCTTTGTAATCCAACAATTTGATAAGAATCCTAGCATTCTTTATTTTGGTAAACCGATTCCAAATTAAGATTCCAATGTCATAATTTTTGTCAATGAAAATCTTAGTTCCTTTTACAAGCACATATTTGCCTCCGAGGGGTCCAAGTATTTAAGTTTTAATGTAATTAAAAAGGTCTGGTTGAAGTACCACTCAGTATTCCTCTTGTAATAAGCTCAGGATGTTATTGAATTCACACCACCTTCAACTCGGCAGCATTTAAACTGAAATCATTAAAAGAAATTATTAAAAAAAGGAAATGATTAAAAAAAATATTATTAAAAAAAACTAGCAAATATATGCACCCTCCGAGTTACAGTATTTAAGTTTTAATGTAAATAGAATATCATTTTAAATGAAACTAAATAAGAATGCAGATAAAATATTTTAAACAGAGTGGGGGGTATAACCGGAAAAATAGAACAGCTGAGACTTGCTCTTCCATCAATCCCGTCTTTCATTACTATTTTTTTCTAACTTAACTACTTAGTTAAAATAGGAAGTAAAGAATAAAATTACAGTTATTTCTTCTTGTTAATGGATTTCATTTAAGATTTATCCCGAGATTTTTTGCACATATTCATTGATTTAAAGATATAGATCTGGCCAACGCCGGGGATCCAGCGGCTTCGGCCCTGGATCTTTACAAGTTAATAGCATCGACTCCAGGGGCTATCACTCCAGGCAGTACCTGCCCCCTTGATTTAAAGGGGCAGGCCTGGGTTTATTGCCCAGCACCTGAGACGCCCCCCTTGAGGGGGAATGCCGATGGGATCGACGCAATTTTTTCCACCTACCACCTATGAGCTTCGTCTTGTAGGTGGGCCCACATAAGAATGTCCTTGTGTCACGCCCTCATAAGTGGGATGAGAGGCAAATAAATACCTATTCATTAAGATAAAGCCAAACAATTAGAAATCGATAATGTTAAGCATGCATTTATTAAAATCAAATTTTTTATATCAATATGCAAATTAGTCTTCCCTTTCACACTGTAAATCTCTATTTCATTGTATATATAAATACAATTACACGTTATTACTATGTAGATAAGGCCGGTTTAGCTCAGTCGGTAGAGTGTCCGGCTAGGAATCACAAGGTTCTTGGTTCGATACCGGCCCTCGCCAACTCAGCGAATGAGTAGCACAGGGATCTGTGCGGTAAAGTGGGGAGCTGATGGTAGGTGTGGCGCTCCACCTCAGATGCTAAAATAATCTACTTGGTCTATCGCTAGTGAAAAGGGGATAGACTCCCTCGCTGTCTGGCCGATACCGACATTAGGCAGCCCCGACGACTTTACTTACTTACTATGTAGATATATAACAGTATTAATAATGTAAGGCAGTTTTATTAATAATTGAGGTTTCAATTTAGATAAAAATTGTAATCCTGGAGTATAGGATATAAATAACTAAGGCTTGAGTAGTAATATAGTTTCGGTTACAGACAGACTAATACACAATCTCAATTATAATAAGATTTGAAAATTAGTGGAATAACCTCCATCTCTAGCGTTTTATATTTAAAAAAAAGGAAGCGCGTGGTGTAATGGTTAAAGTAATGGAAATGGACTGGTCGACCCGAGTTCAAATCCTGGATGTGGTAATTGCATTTCACTTTGCGCTAATACCCTTGGGAAAGGTATTAATCCTACTCTCCCTCCAGCTATGGGTAAATAGTATGGTAGACTGAACACTTTAACCTTGGTTAGGCAACCAGTCTAGGAGAAGGAAAACTCTGAATTTAAACCTGTTAAACTCTGCCTAAGAAATTGACCTTGTGTCACATCCTGCTCATGCGGAGGGGTTTGGTAAATATATATATTTAAAAAAATCAATAGGCTGAAAGTCAAAAGTTTTTAAATATTTTGATACGTCCAAATTTCCGGCGCGTATATCACGTGACCAAAGTATTTCAAGTTGTGGTAGGTAAACGCAGTGATTGGTAAAATCGTGGCAGTAGGTGCGCTAGCACACTGTGCAATAGGGTAGGTCAATTTTGGATCTGTAATGCCTCCCATGTGGCGAAAGTTGCAAATTAATAAACAAAATTACCACGCAAAATATTTTTCTTCGAAATATTTGCCTTGAGTTTGAGGAAATATATTTTTATCTTTTAAAGTGTTATCCCTGTTACAGTTTAATTATTAGGTAATGAAAATAAAATTTTAAAAATATATATTCATACGGCCGGACAAAATCTTAAACTCATTTTGTTAGCTTTCTAAGAAAGGAAATGTTTGACCTCATTTAAGCTACGGGTTGCTGGTAGTAAAATTTGACATAGAAATACATTTCAAATTCTCCTCTCTCTCTCTCTCTCTCTCTCTCTCTCTCTCTCTCTCTCTCTTCTCTCTCTCTCTCTACTCTACTCTCCAGAAAACTAACATTATATAAAGGGGAGGTAGTCAACAGATACATAGAGGGGAAGAAAGAGATAGACACAGAGTATAGTAAGAGATTGGTCGGTTTTTGACTTAATTGCAAATTACGACCAATTAGAACCAATTAAAACATACTTTTAAAAAAAACTTAACTCAATCCTAAAAGTAAGGAATAATTTAGTATAATTTTCGTGTCATTAAACTAAACAGTAAAAAAGCCTTTCGGAAGTAAAAGTTGATTAACCCAGCTTTAGTATAATGATATATATATATATAATAAACCCTTCTTGTATCTGACGTATCTATGTAATTTTGAGGTGTCGGCATACACTTCAATCAATTGACGATGAATTTCAATCGGTGTTTGAGTTAAAAAATCGAACCCTTGGTGGTAATGTCAATCGGGAGCTCGACAAGGACCGACTGTCATAAAAAAGACTGGGCATAGCAGCGGGACGCACAGACACAACAGTGTTGCCAATAGCTGCACGAACAATTTCCCTGCATCCCTAGCGGTTTTCCGACCTTACTTATTGTGATAGTATGCATTTTCCCAACCTCTCCACTATGAGCAGGATGTGACACAAGGTCAGTTGTTATATATCCCTTTGACTTGTGTATATAAATAACGAGAGAGAGAGAGGGGGGGAGAGAGGGGGAGAGAGAGAGTCCTTAATTGGGTCTATTTCGTCGACTCGCCATCTTTTTTGAAAAAGGGTTTTAACCGCGTAGTGAGAAGATGCCTTACTTGGAAACAGACGACCCCCACGTCTGCTTCCTTCAGCTAACTACCAAAATCTAACTAAATGTTACCTTCTCACGTTTGCCTTCAGCGAATGAGAAATCAGCGAAAAGTAAACTTGTTGTCAATCACTTCTACAACGGTTAATGATAACTTTCCATTTACCATACCGTTATTCAAATTTTATTACATTAGCAGTCATAATTCGTAGGCAACCAACGAATTATGTAACGCAATTTTTAAGTCGAGTAAAGCTGGTTTGAATTCAGTTTGCCTTCTCAGACTATACTGGGTGCATAACAAAAGCTAAATAACCCAGTCCACCCTATTATTTACCCATAGCTGGGGGAGGAGACAAGAGACAGATTCATACCTCAATTAAAGTCTTTGAATCCCTGATTCCATTTCTTGCGACGATAAACGTTACGCTAAGCACGCCTCTCTGGCTGTAGTAACATAAAACGTAACAGCTTATCTTTCACATCTTTCCTAATGTTATACATTGTCTCCCCCAAAAAAGAAACATAGCTTATAAGATATATTCTAGAGTTATATATTAAATTATAAACCTTCTTAGCATTCCTCCTCTCATTCTCCCGGCCAATGATCTTTTCAATCTCTCCCTTTTTTCAAATCCAATTATTTTCCTCTTTGCTTTTCATCTCTTATCTACCATTTCACTTGGCGGTCTATCCTAGTTTGTCTGTCAAAATGATTCCCTTATTTCATTCATTTGTTTTTAGCCCACTTCCTCCTCTTCCTCCTCCCTCTCCCCCTCCTCCTCTCCCTCCTCCTCCTCCTTCTTCTCCTCGTCTTTCACATCTTCATTCACTCTCCAACTATTTCTCTTTTTTCCAACTATTTCTCTTTCTTCGTAATAATTGGACCAAGATGGATCTACCATTGAAAAAGAAAAGGAATCGTTTCACAATCTTGGACATAGTAGGCTGAGTTAAAAGTTTTCCAATATTCTGGTAATATGAGACACAATTAGAGAGAGAGAGAGAGAGAGAGAGAGAGAGAGAGAGAGAGAGAGAGAGAGAGACAGAGAGACTCCTTTACTTGACTGTTATATCATCATCATCATCACCAGGTCGCGCTGTTAGCACGGATATCCATAACAGTCTCTCTCCATTCGTCCCCATCGTTCATCATTCTCGGGAGGTCCTCTATGCAGCATCCTGTATCCGCGCAGAGCTGATCAATGTACGTCTTTGCTGGTCGGCCCACACTGGCGTGCCCATTTGCTGGCTTCCACAGGAGGACGTGGGAGTAAAATGAGGAAATCAATCCGACAGTGTGTGGAGTAATGTAGACAAACAGGGGATGTTACACTGGATGGAATTTATTTCTGGTGATGATGTCAACGCTATAATGTCTCGGTCTTTCAGACAATCTTCAGGACACGAGCTTAGTTGTTATTGAATTGAATTCTTCAATACAAGAACTGTCTATATTTCTACACAGACACACACACACACACACACACTCTCTCTCTCTCTCTCTCTCTCTCTCTCTCTCTCTCTCTCTCTCTCTCTCACACACACACACACACACACACGCACACACACACTCACACACACATATATATATATATGTATATATAGGGTGCTTGGGAGAAATTTTAGAGTTTCATAAAGGAAAAAGAAAAGGTGCTTGGTAACTAGAAAATTTAATGGATTGTAAAGAAATTCAACAGGCAATGAAATTACACTACTTTCAACAAGTCTCACTAAAAATAACCGCCATTTCCGTCGATCACAGCCCCAATCCCGCTCCGGAACCTGGAGCAAGCTGATATTGCAGTTTTCCTGGGAAGGCTCTCAAAAACTACCTTAATTCTGTCGATTAACTGGGCTTTTGTAGTACTGGAACGGCGATTGGTGTCTTTCTCAACAGCGCAGCATACATAATAATCCATGGGGTTAAGATCTCGGGAATTCGAAAGCCAAACATTGGGTCTGGTGTAGTTGTAAAAATTTACCGACAACCATTTTTAACTTTTCCCAGAGGTGAGGCAGGGGCCGAATCCTGCTGCCATACATATGGCCTACCATTGGCTACCCTTGTTATCCAGGGCTTGACTACAGTGTTTAGCAACTCCACGTAGACATCTGAGGGTCATCCAACATTTTTTCTGCAGATTTTCGAGGTATTCTGTTGCAAGAACGCAATCAGAACATCTGTTATGTTGCTTTCTTCTAGCGACAACATCGTAGTCTCCATTGCAATTCTCCGTTCATGCCTCATTGTTTTTTACAGTGTTCAGAGAGCATTGGGCAGTAACCATAATCTCGGCACAGATCATCATGATACACGTTATTCTCTTCCATGATTCAAGTGGGTCCCAGTCATCTATTCTATCTGTCATCACGTATATGAATGAAGAAGAATCCAAGCTTTTAAATGATGCGTAGTGTGCGTTAATACCTCCGGATTGGGTAATATGATTTGTGCGATAAAGTTGGGAGCTGACGATAGGTGTGGCGCTCTATCTCAGTAAAAGAAACTTTCATGGTCTAATACTAGTGAAAAG
>CM042153.1:1542362-1552362 GCA_023376005.1 Doryteuthis pealeii | reverse complement strand
CGGACTAATAGCTTTTGGATAGGTAAAGACCCCCTCAACCCTCCAGTTGTTAGCTAAATAGTACTACTACTGTTCTTCTACAAGGGTGGCGTTGGCATGAATTGATCCACAAAGTTTGATATGCCATTAAACAATGTAATCAAAACTAATAGTCATTTGTTTGTACACAGTTATATGATTTCAATTAAGTAATAGTAAGTAAGTCGTTGGGGCGGCCTAAAGTCAGTATCAGCCAGTCAGCGAGGGAGTCTATTCCTTTTTCACTAGCGCTAGACCAAGGAGATTGTTTTAGCATCTGAGGTGGAGCGCCACATCTACCATCAACTCATTACTTTACCGCAAAGATCCCTGTGCTACTCATAACGCTGAGTTGGCGAGGACCGGTATCGAACTAGGAACCTTGTGGTTTCTAGCCGAACGCTCAACCGACTGAGCTAACCCGGCCCCTATGGTATATACATATATACATATAAATACATACATATGGTATATATACTTATATATATATATATTATAGCTTCAAGTACTAATTATTTACAAGCATATTTGTTTAAACAATAGCTTGGACTCTAACAGGTACTTCCCTCTATTTCAGAATGGATCTAGGAGTAATGTTAATGAAAGGGTACTTCACACTTCCCTGATCTCCAGAACTTGAGCCTCACCATCAAAATGCTTTTTGGAGGCAGGGAGAGTCTTGCTTCTCTGCAGAGAATAGTCAGTATAATCTAAGCCCTGTGGACAAGGTGATAATTGAAGAAGGGTTTTTTGGTCTAGTTTATACGAGGTATGTCAGAAAAGTTCCAGGTTGATCGCATTCTTCGATGTGGGGGACATCGTTCACGGCGAGTTCTTGCCACAGAGCCACATGATCAAACAGCGTGTCTTCAAAGAGATACTGCGGCGTTTGTTTCTTTCAGTGCGCGAGAAGAGGCGAGAGATATGGCAGGACAACTCGTGGGTACTCCACCATGACAATTCACCTGCACACACTGCCTGAGTATCCAAGACTTCCTGGCTCAGAAGAACATCACTGTGCTAGAGCTACCTCCCTACTCGCCCGACCTTGCTCCGTGTGATTTTTTCCTCTTCCCCAAGCTCAAGGGGTTCATAATGGGAACCCGTTTTGAGGATGTGCACGACATCAAAAAGGCTTTTTTTACCGGCACTAAATCGGTATATGTTATATACTTCTCTTACTTCTTACTCTGGTCGTCTATTCTTCTGGCCGGTTTGGTTCTTCTATCATCTATCTGGGTCTGGTCTTGTCGTGGTGTTTCTTGGGGAATTCGGGTCTGGTTTCTGTTGGGGTTTCTCGTTATCAGAAGCCCTGTACTATTGTTAGTTTTTGGTAATAAACACAAGACTTCGATTTACTTTTGATGTTACTTTATTCATAAACCCCCAGACCAGACAATGCGCGCGGATCCTTACATCTTGCTAGCTTAGCTTCTAACTTCTAACTGTCTAACTGAGTTGCTTACACCTTAAACCGGAAGGGGCTTCTATCGGGGTTCCGTTTCTCACGGTTTATCCCCAGAACGCAAGGTGAGATCGAGGTCAAGCGCCGTCACTCACCCTCAAGGCCATCAGCTGCACTATTGTCATAATCATTAGGTATCTAATGATTATGTAACAAAAGCTACGGAGAATCCCGGAAGAATGCTTCGATGAGTACATGCAAGCGTGGCAGAGAAGGATAGGAAAGTGCATGAGACTCCTGGGGATTTATTTGAAGGGATAACTGTAGTTTGTAGTCTGGATTTGAAATAATTCTTCTGTGATACCAGTCCTGGAACTTTTCTGAGATACCTCGCATACTTAGTCTGGCTAAAATTATAGAATTAGCGCACTAAGAAGTTGTTCACCTTGATTTTTTTAATTTCTGTTCCTTATTCAACTTTCCAATATATTTCCTCTCATATCCTTGGATATTTCTGAATCTGTTATTTTCTACACACACACACACAACACCACACACACACACACATATATATATATATATAATATATATATATATATATATATACTGTAGTGTGAGATGGTCACTATTTCAGCTTTTGCTGGAATGGTTACAAAGGCAGTATTAATTGGTAGAGTGCTCAATATAAAATAGAGCTGTTATATAATATAATAAGATAAATATATAGGTTTTACATATCTATTATTGGGTGACAAAGGAACTTTTCACAACCATATTGGTTTCATGCGATGCATTCATCAGGTGAAGATTGTTCAAATGTCAAACATCTTCACCTGATGAATGCATCGCATGAAACCAATATGGTTGTGAAAAGTTCCTTTGTCACCCAATAAATAGATATGTAAAACCTATATATTTATCTTATTATATATTATATATATATATATATATATATATATATATATATATATATTTGGCATCCAGAATTTTTATTAATAATTAAGGTTCGAATAAGAATAAAATCATAGAGAATCTGACATAAATAACTAAGGGAATTGTGACTTGAGTAGTAATATGGTTTCGGTTACATACACACATTCTCCATTATAATAAGACAATGAAAGGGAAATTACCGGCAGACATGAGAAGTTCGACTGACAATCACGTTCAGGACTGGAATGTCTTTTAATAATTTATATAAAAACGTATATTGGTTAAAAATAATGTAAATTTTATTTTTGACCTTAAAGTCTGAAACCTCAATGAGCTTCCATTTTGTATACCCACATAGATGTTTGTGTATATAAAATATAGTAAATGGCTAGACGAATGAAAAGAGGCTCTGTTAAAAAAGAAAAAAAGAAAAAAAAAAGAAAACAAAAAAAAAAATGGCCGCTATTTTGCCAGCGGTAAAACCGCATTGGTCCATGTTTTGGATTCGTATCTTTTTTCCTTCATCATTTTGACATTCGTCCCTTATTCAACAGTATCATCTATCTTGGTAAAAGCGTAGATGCGATTTTTAATATCAAATTACTTCGCTTCCCACTCCTCTCTTGTTTTACAAATAATTCGCTTTTACTTTTTCAGTCATTAACATACACCTTCCTCAACCCCTCACTCTCTCTTTCCACACACACACACACACACACACACACACACACACACACATTATATATATTATATATATATATATATATATATCGTTATCTCTTTATATTGCTTATATCAAGTGCGTAATAGTTCAAACCTTTCTTCATTTAAATTTTGTTTTCTCCTGAGGAGTTAGTATCTGATTTTAAAATATGATATATAAAAATTGTATGCACCTTATTATATATATATATATTATATATATATATATATATATATATATATATATATATATATGTGGGAGGATATGTGCTTAATTGAAGTCAAACCTAATTTTTTTTTAAGTTAATTCATTAATGATTAATTAACTTTAAAAAAAATTAGGTTTGACTTCAATTAAGCACATATCCTCCCAAATATTGTCGGCTGAAAATAGCCATATTTGTTTACGTTATCATATATATATATATATATATTATTTATATATATTATATTATTATAATGGAGATTGTGTGATTTTCTGTCTGTAACCGAAACTATATTACTAATCGAGTACAATTCACATAGTTATTTACATCACATTCTCCATGATGTTATTCATATTTAAACCTCAATAATTAATAAAATTGTTTTACATTATTAATATTGTTGACCATGTCCATATACTAATGCATGCAAGTGTATTTATATATACAAAAAATGGCGGGTTTGCAGTGTGAATGGGAAGGTTAATTTGCATATTAATATCAAAAATTGATTTTAATAAATATGTACTCGGTATTATGATTTCTAATTGTTTTGTTTTATCTTAATGAATATGAACAAAAATCTCGGAGATAAATCTTAAAAGAAATCCATTAACACTATTAACAGTAATTCTATTCTTATTCCTAATTTAACGAAATGTTAAATTAGGAAAATTTAGCAATGAAGACGGGAGTGAAGAAAGCAAGTTTTAGTTGTCCCCTCTGTTTCAAATCTTTTTATCGGCATCTTATTAGTTTCATTAGCCTTCCAAAGTTAACATAATATTTTATTACATTAAAACTTAAATACTTGCACCCGGAGGGTGCACATATTTGCTAGTATATATAATGGAATTTGATAATTTGCTTTTGAAGCATTGTTATGTAAGGTATATTATTATTTATATTTTTTAAGGCAATTACAATGCGTATATCGTATAAAATCCGATAATTATTGAAAATAATCATGACAAGCAAACCCGGCGAATAACGTGCGCGACGTGGAACACTGTACAGCTGTTTCAACTTTATATGACATTTTAATTTTACATGCTTCTCATACAAATCTGATTTATTGATTTTAGTGTCACCATATAAATTCGAAGGTAAATAATAATAAGTCATTAATTTTCTCTTAAAAATGTCCCGCTATTTGTTCTAATAGTGATAGTCTATCTACTACCAAACGCACATCTATATCTGACAAATAAATAAACCGAGTTGTCTATAGTTATAAACTCATCTATTTAGTATTTACAGTTCTAGTATTATCTGCGTTTTTCGGACTATTGTCCCCATCTTTATTGTTATCTGTACAACGTTTTGGCCGATATGCCCTCCGGCCTTCTTCAGGTATTTCGTGTCGGACTCGGAACTCTTCGACTCGGGAACCTTCTCGGACTCGGGAACCTTCTTGTCGTAATCTGAAGCCATCCCGGAACTTTGAACCTAACCCTTTATTTAGTCCACGGGGGTATCCTGTTCTCATTCCGCTAACCATAGCTGGGGTAGGAGTTGTATTAATTATTTTTCTATGTTACTGCCGCTACTCAGAATTGAACCAGGAATCCAGAGATAATTGTCACTTAGAACTGTCTTAACCTAACTACCTTATCCACTAGGCCATGTGTCCAAGAAGGTTCCCGAGTCTGACAAGAAATACCCAAAGAAGACAGGAGGACATATCGGCCGAAATGTTGTACAAATAACAATAAAGATGAAGACAATAGTCCGAATAATGCAGATAATACTAATCATCAAGCCTCATCTCAAACATTCAGAAAGATGTACAGTTCTAGTTCGCAGGAACCCATCACGTGTGACACAAGGTCTTTTTAATGTAAGCTCACCTACGAACCGAAGCACATGGGATGGTAGGTGCAAAAAATGCGTTGATCTCATTGGCATTCCCTCTCAAGGGGGCGCCTCAGGCACTGGGCAATAAACGCAGCCCTGTCCCTTTTAAATCAAGGGGACAGGTGATGCATCGGGGGATAGACCCCTGGGATCTACCCAGTTAATTTCTTAACCAGTCCAGAGCCCTATGTCAAGGTAAGTAAAATTGGGTGAAGTATAATGTGAAGTAAAATGTGACAAATAAGAAATTTGCGATTAAGCGACACATTATAATCTGGATTTACAATTTGTATTGCATCTTGAACAATTTGTATGGTCTCATTTTTAACCAGTGGGTGTTGCAGGATGATAACGGATGGAAAATTTAGGAACAAGCGTATTGATATATAGATTACAAAGATTATATTATTTGCAGACGAGGTAGCTGGTTATTCAAAGGACGGAGAGCACACAAAAAATTGAAACAGTTCTGGAAGACATAGAATAGTGCTCGTGTGCAATAAGGTGCAAAGAAACATTTGCATCAAGGATGTGTAAAAGTTGGAGTGGGGTCGCATACATGCCACATTCTAATGATGCCATTATTCAGTTCGATAAGGATGCTTTCCAGGAAATTGATGCTGATGAATTTAAAACTTAGATATCTCATGAGCAACGGAACTGGCATCATTAACAGGTACGTCCCGGTTGTCTGGAGAGGAGGGTGAGTAAACCCCAGAAAAAAAGCACACACACACGAGCTGGAAAGGAGTGGGCAAGCTCTAGAGAAGTCAACCACCATCCACACTGACAAAGTGGCTGCCGAACCGCTTTATATGATCCTGAGGAAAGCTAGGGGAGTAAACCCTAAAAACAAATCCGGAGCCGGAGTCCCTAAGATAGAGTAATGCTGAACGCTGAGCCCAGGCTACGTAGTTTTAAAAAAATCCATTTGGACATTACACTATCGTCTTACGCAGACGGAAGGATTCCAACAATAATGACCTTTGGTGCCATGGGTGTCCACATTAGTGGAGTGTGTGAATGCTCCGTGGGAGGAGGAAAGCAGCTTTAATATTCAGCTACACAAGAATGCTGCGGATGATCCTGAACAAGGCATGGAAACAACACCCTACGAGAAACCAGCTGTACGGCCACCTGCCACATATCACACAAACCATCCGAGTAAGACGGACAAGACACGCGGGACACTGCTGGAGAAGCAAGGACGAACTCATAAGCGACGTCCTCCTGTGGAAGCCAGCACATGGACAAGTCAGTGTGGGCCGACCAGCAAAAACGTACATTGATCAGCTCTGTACGGATGGTGGATGCTGCATAGAGGACCTCCCGAGAATGATGAGCGATAGGGACGGGTGGAGAGAGATTGTCATGGATATCCGCGCAGAAAGTGCGACATTATGATGATGAAATGATATGTTTATTATTGATACTTGCAAGAATATGCGCCTTCCGGGCACAAGTATTTCAGTTTTAATATAACTAAATATCATATTGAAGTAGAAAGACTAATGAAATCAAATAAGTACACAAGAGGATTACTTATTTTTTACTTTATTCTAATTGATTTCAATATAAAATTATACATAGGATTGCTTTTAATACATTTGAGAATAAAACAACAATATTAGAAATCAATAACACCAAGTGATTATTTATTAAACACGGTTTTGTTCAAACCGGTATGCAAATTATTCCCACCATATACATTTCTTTCTTAATGATATATAACACATATCGCAGGATTTTAAACCTGGGCTGTTTTGAGGCAAATTTATTTCAGCTCGAGTTTAATGGAGACATTGTTAATAAATAAGACGCAAATGCTAAGTAAGATTAGTTAATGATTATTTAATAACCATTGAGAATATAACGTAAATAACTAAGGGAATTGTGACGTTAGTGGTGACGTAGCTTCGATTACAGACAGACAGACAGACACATAATCTCCATTATAACAAGATGTTATGGATATATTGTGTATGATCAATAAAATACGTTTTATGCGCACATTTACTTTGCATTACTGTGTATCTACTTTTGCAGAACCTTCCCTTTCTTCTTTTTTCCTTTCTCCTTTCTCTCTTCTTCTTTCTTTCTCTCTCTCTCTCTCCCTCTCTCTCCACCTCCCTCTCCCTTCTCTCCCCTTCTCTCTCCCCCTCTCTCTCTCCTTTCAAACCAGAACTATTACTCTTTCATTTGAATTATCTATAATTCCATTTATTAAATCAGATTTTGATTTAAAATTGGTTAAGTCTGATAAAATGATGATTGGTAATAATTATTATCCAGCTTGAAAATAGAATTGTTTTAGATTTCTAATATATATTTATTTACTATTCACAACTATTTTTAGACATAAAACAATTAAAAAATTTCCCACCGCACCTTTTTGGTCAGATCTTTTTATTTCTCATCTTTTTTCCTCCTTTCTTTGTTTTTTCTTTCTTTCAGTGTTTCTTTCTTTTTTTGTTCTCGTTACTTTTAATTCTTTTTTTATTCCTTTCTCTTCTTTCTTTCTTTCTTTCTTTCTTTCTTTCTTCTCATTAATCCTATTTCTTTCGAATCATTTTCCTCCTTTCTTTCTTGCTTTCTTTCTTTCGTTGTTTCTTTTTTATTTGTTCTTGTTTCTTATTATTATTTCTTACCCCTTTCTCTTCTTTCTTTCTTTCTTTTTTGCTCTCATTACTTTAATTCTTTCTTATCCCTTTCCCTTCTTTCTTTCTTTCTTTCTTTCCTTCTTTTTTCTTTCTTTCTTTTTCATTACTATCAATTCTTTCTAATCCACTCCCCTTCTTTCTTTCTTTCTTTCTTTTTTTCTTCTTTTTTTCTTTTCTCGTTACTTCTAATTCTTTCTAGTCCATTCGCCTTCTTTCTTTCTTTTTTTCTTTCTTTTTCTCTTTCTTTCTTTTTTCTAATTACTCATACTTTTTGGGGTTTTTTCTTGCTTCTTTCTTTCTTTTTTCTATCTTTCTTTCTATCTAGATGGATGTTTTCCATTCTTTGTCTTAATACACTATTTTCGTATTGATTTTATTTTCACTGTCATTAGATTGTCGTGATATGCTGTTTTCTAATCTGCTTTGTCTACTCAGATGTTTCGTTGTTTTTACTGTTGCCCTTCTAATATTTTCATATTTGCTTGGTACATTATGTGTGTCTTCATGCAATATCCCTGTAAGGGGCAGGTTTGTCGTTTGTGCAGTCACGTGTATTGTATCTAGGTGTTAGATTTTTTTTATCTGTTCTTTTTCTGATTTCATTATTATTTTTTGCTCAAGTCCAGGTAAATATTACCGTTTACCTATCAAATATTTTGTTTTGTTTAGTTACTTTTAAAAAGTTATTTTCTCCCAGTTTAAGAAATAATTCTAATAAATTGCAGTGATGCTGATAGATCTCTGATTTACTGCGTCCCGAAACGCACATATTTGCTTGGAATGAGTCCCGGGGAAAATTTATGGGTCCCAACTAAAGCCGTCTAACTCCTACCTTGTAACTTATCATCTGTAATTCGTTTCTAAGAAACTATTGAAATGTATTTGCAGTTAGCTTGAAAAGGCGAGAGAAGAAAAAAGGAAAACACTGTGACGCATGGATATGAGTTTACTGCCACATTTTAGATTTTTGTGCGTCAAGGACGCAAGACGCGTGCCTACCAGCATCTATGCCTTGGATTTTTACACTTTTATGAGCATAGAATCTGTTTCTATTGCCAATTATTACAAGAGTGCAAGAGCCATGAAGAATTCTGGACAGGAGATCCATTTCAGAAATTCTTCAAAATTGTGAATTCAGTTTTTTACTTTCACTTTCATTTTCATTGGATGGTTCTGAATTCAAAATATTAGGAGGAAAAAAAAAGGATTTATTTTCTTTTTCTTTTTTTTTTTTTTTCTTTTCCATTTAATCCGTTCAAAAACATTTTCCAGAAATTTAGCATTAAGAATATGATTAAATGAATGCCTTGTTTATATGTCCCTTTTTAATTCTAAAAAACAAAACAAGGAATTAATTCTAAAGCTATCTGGAAGGATACATAGTAGTAGTATGATATTTATGAACAGAATAAAATAGATAGATACATAGATAGAGAGACAGAGAAGGAGAGAGACAAACAGCAATAAACAGAATGGGGTAGATAGATAGATATGAACAGAAGGAACTAGATAGATAGATAGATAGATAGATAGATAGATAGTAGAGGGAGGGAAAGAGAAGGAGAAAGAGGTAAATGCAGAGATAAACAGAATGAGATAGATAGGTAGATAGATTGATAGATAGATAGATAATGGGCATAATTAGTTGAACAGAATGAGGGAAAGAGAGAGAGAGAGAGAGAGAGAGAGAGAGAGAGAGAGAGAGAGAGAGAGAGAGATTAATAGAATGAGATACGTTGATAGATGGGTAGGAACAGAAGGAAATAGATATAACATATTGAGATAGATAGATACATATATAGATATAGATATATTAACAAAATTGTATAGAGAGAGAGAGAGAGAGAAAGAGAGAGAGAGAGAGAGGAGATAGAGTGAGAGATCAATAGTGTGTTATAGGTAGAAAGAGAAGAGGGAGAGAGAAAAAGATTAACAGAATGCGATAGAGAGAGAAAACCATAAACAGAATGAGATAGATAGATAGATAGAGAGATGGATAAATATGAACAGAATAAGATAGATAGATAGGTAGATAGATAGATAGATAGATAGATAGATAGATAGAGATGAACAGAATAAGATAGATAGATAGATAGATAGATAGATAGATATGAACAGAATGAGATAGATAAATAGATATGTTGATAGGTAAATAGATAGATATGAACAGAATAGGATAGATAGATATTTACCAACCCCTCCATACGAGCAGGATGCGACAC
>CM042153.1:1532362-1537362 GCA_023376005.1 Doryteuthis pealeii | reverse complement strand
ATATATATATATATATATATATATATATATATATATATATATATAATATATGTAAGAATGGAAAGGGAATTGAATCCGACAATATGAGGAAAAAATGAGTAAAGAAAAAAAATGTATATGGATAAAAATGAATTTTATCGATATCACTTGCAATGTGTTTCGGTCCGTTTATCAAAATGTATACGAATTTACGTTATTATTATTATTAAAATAATCAGATGGAGTTGAAATGATGATAAGGATAATAATAGGAAAAATGTAAAAATATTCTGTACACAGAGAGATTTTTTACGACCTGCATAAGAGTGAATTTTTTTATTTATATATACTAGCAAATATATGCACCCTCCGGGTGCAAGTATTTTAGTTAAATTTTATAATAATATCATATTAAATTAGAAAGGCTAATGAAAGTGATAAGAATGTAGATAAAAGATTTTGAACAGAGGGGGTATGATTGAAAAATAGAACAACTTTGAAACTAACTCTTCCATCATTTTCCGTTACTCCCGTCTTTCATTGGTAAATTTTCCTAATTAACTTTTAGTTAAAATAGGAGTAAAGAATATATTAGTTATTTCTTCTTGTTAAGGGATTTCTTTTAAGATTTATTGAAGAGATTTTTGCTCATATTCAATAAGATAAAACCAAACAATTAGAAATCAATAATACTAAGCATATATTTATTAAAATCAATTTTTAAAATCAATATGCAATTAGCCTTCCCATTCATACTGTAAACCTCTATTTTGTTTGTATATTAAATACAATTGCATGTTTTTAGTATGTAGATATGGTCAACAGTGTAAGTAATGTAAAACAATTTTATTAATAATTGAGGTTTAAATAAAAAATAAAATCATGGAGAATATGATATAAATAACTAAAGGAATTGTGACTCGTATAGTAATATAGTTTCGGTTACAGACAGACAAACCCACAATCTCCATTATAATAAGATATATATATATATATATGTGTGTGTGTGTGTGTATATATATACGATCAAGCTGTAATAGGGATATAAATATGTGATGACCATGTGAGAGCCAGGCATATACATACTAGATTCATTTAAAGAGTAAGAGTGAGAGAGAGAGAGAAACAGAAAGACAAGAAGGGAGGGAGAAAGATAGATAGATAGAGAGACAGAGAGGGAGGGGGGAGACAAATAGACAGAGAGTGTAAAATATAAAAGAGTTCATCTATCCATTTGCAGTGTGGATCATTATTCCTTTTCTTTCCCCTTTCTTTCTCTCTCTTAATCATGGTCTTTAGATTTCATGGTGCTGCATTTGACGTTCAGTTCTCTGCCTGAATAAAAGCTAATAACAACATATCAAATAGATAAAGTTATATTATATGAACGCGTGGTAGGTAAGAAAAACACATTAAAGTTTTTAAAGGTGAATCGTTTGTCGCCGTCTTTCAACTAATCGGCGCTCGCATGTGCGTCCATCAACACATTAATATATATATATATATATATATATCAGTCATTCCCAGACACGTGTTTCGAAGTTTACTTCTCATCAGTGCGGCTCGACTTTTTTTTTAACAGCTACCCCTAGCCGGGTTAGAAACGCGACAGAATTTTCGTCTGCCAACTCCCTTACCCTTGCGGCTATCAGCGGCCGCCAGTCTGAAGTGAACAATTAATTGATACATCACTTCGCAGAATGTTTTTACAGTCACCAGAGAACTCAAATGTATAAACAGACGAGGAACGGCTTTACGCCAAACGGTGAAGTTTCAATAATTAATGTCCCTCCTACAGTGCTCAATCATGGCGGGGGGGGAGCAAATAATATATATTATATATATATATATATAATATAATAATATATATATGATTCGAAATATAAGTTTTGAGGTGATGAAATTAAAATTCTAAATAGTTATTTGTTGCTGATTTCTAGCTATTTGTGACGAAGAACACCTATATATATATATATATATATATATATATATATATATATATATATATATATATATATCATATTTATTAGCTATGATACTATCATATTTATTAACCATTTTAATTCGTATTAGAAGACACCGACAGGTTTACAGAGAGAGAGACTTGCAATTTCTTTTTCTCTGAATGTTTGAGATAGGTTTGATGATTAATATTATCTGCGTTATTCGGACTATTGTCCTCATCTAACATAGAATAATAATTAACACAGCTTAACTCCCCTACCCCGGCTACGATTAGCGGAATGAGAACAGGATATCCCCATGGACTGAATACCGGGTTAGGTTCAAAGTTCCGTGATGGCTCCCGATTACGACAAGAAGGTTCCCGATTATGACAAGAAAGTTCCCGAGTCCAAAAAGAAGGTTCCCGAGTCCGAGAAGGTTCCCGAGTCCGACAAGAAATTGCTGAAGAAGGCTGGAGGACATATCGGCCGAAACGTTGTACAGATAACAATGAAGATGAGGACAATAGTCCGAATAACGCAGATAATGGCGATTTCTTAATTTCTACCGTCGCTTATTGTGTCTGCAGACAGACCCTCCTCCCGTAAAAATATATGCGTTCGTAAGTGTTATCAACATTAGAATATACTTGTTTGCTTTTGTTCCATTGATAACAGAAAAGAACTGTTTTACAATATCTTGCAATGTTTTTTTTACTGACGTATCTCAATTATTGAGGTGAATGGAACTTATCTGATCTGCTGTCGGGGTATAATTTCAATTTAAATACTACTTTTGATATATTCATTTGAATAGAATTAATTGATAATCCTTTTCTGGATTGAAATAATAAGATTTCTTTTAGCAATTTTAAATCTAAATATATTATAAACTAGGATGTTGAGGCTTCATATAAGACGATTTTTAAAACTAAATGCACAAAGATTGGTACAAGTTAGAAATCTATTTTTTGGTGTCAGTACTTATCATACCAATATCCAACTTTCCTCAGGTGAATCTTTTTGATATTCAAAAAAAGTTGAAAATCGATCTACTCTCTTGCTGCAAGCAGCACACTGGTCCACGAGTCTACAATGTCATTGGTAGTATATTCTAATGTTGATATTTATGATGAACTCGCCGATGGCGCGCGAAGAACTGTAGACCCTAAAAAAACGGTTCATAGACTATATTAAGACAACGCTGAAGAAATGCACCCTCATACCTTCTAGCCTGTATAATTTGGCCTCAAACAGACAGGGTTGGCGAGTCGCGTGCCACACAGTAGCTGACCGGCTCAATATTGAGATTACCAGGGCTAGCAGAGCGGCAGCGTTGACTTTTTCGACATGAACCACTAAATTCAGATGGGATTTTCCCTTGCAATGTGTGTGACTGCATCTGCAAGTCCAGAATTGGACTAACTAGTCACCAGCGTGTCCATAACTGTTGAATGACGTCATCATCGTCTGTGACGGACTTCTAAAAGGAAGAGTATGTGAGTGCAATAAGTGTGCTAGTGAAATGAGTGTGATATGAGTGACATGAATGACAGTGTGAATATATCGCTACATTAAACATGACACTCACTAAAAGAGATGCTGTGACTAAATACTTGCGGGTTGTTTCTGATATATAGAAACTAAGATAACTAAATCATATATATATATATATATATATATATATATATATATATATATAAATATAATATATATATATATAATATATATATAATATATATATATATATCATATATATATAGCTCGCCAGGATATCTAAAGCTAAAATGTAAAAAGTGCTCAATACCTAAGTAGAGTGAATAGTAAAAGTTCAACCTAATGAATCAGATGTACCTACTAACAATTTCTGAGTCAGATTCTTGCCCTGATGAGCTACTAAACGAAACTATTAGTTGGTATATCTGACATATTAGGCTAAACTTATATATATATATATAATATATATATATATATATATATATATATATATAAAGAGAGAGGAGAGAGGAGAGAGAGAGAGAGAGAGAGAGAAGAGAGAGATTAAAGATATGTTGAACAAAGGAACAAAAAAAACTCAGAGAGTGAATGTAGGAGATATATTTTATTAGTTGTTTGTTTCACATATCTTTACTATATTCTGTCGGATTTCCTCCAATCCTCCCTCCTCATATATATATATATATATATATATATATATATATATATATATATATATGGATAAGATTAATTATATTAGTTTTCTATCTATTATTATTTGCATCTCTCTATATACATAATTCAAAGAAATTTTATTAAACAGAACCTAATAATTTTTCAAGTTTTTATCTTTTTTTTTTTTGTCACGCTTCCTGATAAGTATTTTGATTTTACATCTTGAAAAGCATTACTGATTTCCCCAGAAAGAGACATTTTTAGCTGACCGGGTACTTTCGGTTCGTATTTGAAAGTAGAGCATGTTTTTCTTTCATTATTAAAACAGTTTAAGTAATGTCAAGTAATTTCAATGTCACTGTTAAAATAATTGGGTATTTTTATCACCAAGGTGATATATATATATATATATATATATATAATATATATATATATATATATATATTAAAGAAATGGATACAATAGAAACCATTAGGATCCTCAGGTTAAATCCACTGAATTAATCGAGGTACCGATTAATTTGCAGCCGATTACACGTGTGTTCATTGAATAAGATGTTACGTTATGTTATGTTATGTTAACGTAACATCTTGTTCAATGAACACACGTGTAAATCGGCTGCAATTAATCGGTACCTCGATTAATTCAGTGGATTTAACCCTGAAGATCCTAATGGTGAAACTCGAGTAGGTTTCTATTGTATCTATTTCTTTAATAAATTGCTCTACTTGTGTATTGAGCACTTTGTATTTGTTATATCGCGGACTTAACCCCTGGATTCTGTGCACCTCCAACGATCGCGCCCATATTCACTGGTAAGCCACCTTTTTATCTATATAATATATATATATATATATATATATATATATATATATATATATATAATCTAATATACCAAGCGTGTTGGTAAATCCTCGCGATGAGAAA
>CM042153.1:1502362-1529862 GCA_023376005.1 Doryteuthis pealeii | reverse complement strand
TCTTATTATTTTATCTAAAACTGCGTGAGAGGCTGAATAGACCAATTTTTGAATGGCAATCTCTGCTGTAGGGTTAGGAGATGGGGTTAGGGTTAGGGTTGGTTAGGTTAGGGTTGGGGTTAGGATTCAAGTTAGGGGTTAGTTTTATAATTTTAAATGCATCTAAAAATCGTCTGTTAACAAACAACCGGATGTTGACGGTGCAAAGCGAAACATGTCGCTCTGAATCCAGGTCGACCCTGGGGTGCTTAAAGGTGACTTGGTCAAGCCAAATACTTAAAAAGTGGAGCGGGTACTAAGCTCCTGGTGACCAATGAGAACAATCTAATTACCTCTTAGAATCTCTGCACCTGACTACGATAGGGAGGAAGAAAACAATCTGCTTCGCGTAACGATTACCTAGAGAGTGGGTAAGCGATGTGAGACGAACACCGGTTTACAGCAGTAAGTAATTGAAGCATAGATAGACTCCAACTAAAAACTCCAGATCTTCAAGTATAGTTTGAAACTTTTACTGGCATGATGCTAAAAATTCCTGATAGGTTGATTGAAATCACACCAAAATGCCAGCGACTTATCGGTACGGACAGACGCGTAGACATTAGAAAATTATCATCAGCATCATCTAGTCATATTGACATCACGAATTCCATTCACTCTAACTCGCCACCCCTTTCTATCAGTCATCGGTCGTAGTAGGTCTTCTAGATGGCACTCAGTGTCCGCACAGAACTGATGTATGAAAGTTTTTGCTATTCGACCAATGCTGGTATATCCGTGTGTAGACCTTCACAAAATAACGTTACTTATTTACCAAACCCACCGCACGAGCAGGACATTACACAAGATCAATTTCTTAATCGGAGTTGAACATGTTTGAATTCAAAGTTTTCCTTTTCCTAGACTAGTTACATAGCCATGGTTGAAGAGCCCAGTCTGACTTAATATTTTCCCATAGCTGAAGGGAGGGTTCGGTGCATACATTTCCCAAGGATATAAGTGATATATGAACTGCAAACAGCCTCTTCTAGGGTTAGAACTCGGGTCGATGAGTCCATTTCCAACAACTCTACTCATTACACCACGCGCTTCTAACGTCGCTTATATATATATATTTACCAACGAGTAGGATGTGACACAATTTCAATTTTTTAGGTGCAGTTCCCCAGGTTTGAATTCACAATTATTCTTTTCTTAGACTGGTTACCTAGCAGAAATTAAAGATCCAAGTCTGCTCCACTATTTACCCATAGCTGGAAGGAGAGTAGTTGGATTTATACCTTTTCCAAGGGTATTAGTGCTATGTGAAATGCAAACAGTCTCGTCTTGGGTTTGAACTCTGGTCGATGAGTCTATTTCCTACAACTCTACTCATTAAATTAATCTACTGAAGAAGTGGCATATGCATTTGTTGAGAAAATTCCATTAAATTATCTTCAATTGCTTCAAGTTAGATATGGGTGACCAGTGACTGATATATTTGTTATATATATATATATATATATATATATATATATATATATATATATATATATATATATAAATGGGGGGGGAAGTAAATATGGAAATAAATCCGACAATAAGAAGAAATTTGAAAAACGAAGTGTTCCAAAAATAAGATGAATTTATATATCGACGTTTAAAGGTTTCGGTTTATTGAAACCTTCATCAGGATTGATTATGGGATGAAGAAATTGATGGATGTTTTGTAAATGACAGGAGTTAGAAAAACATTAATAAAAAGTTTGTAACTGTATTTGTTCAGCGTTATATTTTTTGAAAGACGAGCCGTGATCCGCACACGCTAAGATGTCATGACACGTGACGTAACTCGAAGAAATGCATTCAACAAAAGACGAGAAAAATATTAATGGATTGATTTTATGAGAACAAAGGGAACAAAGTGGGAATGATAACTAAATAATTAAATAAAGGCTGGTATTTTGTAACGTCCATAAATAAATTCATCTTATTTTTGGAACACTTAATTTTTCAAATTTCTTCATATATATATATATTTTTTTGGGGTGGGGGGAGAATATATGCTTAATTGAAGTCGTACCTAATTTTGAAAATTAATTAATTAATTAATAATTAATGAATTAGGCGGGCTTACCTATTCAAATGTAAGGCTAAACAAATCGAGAAAAATCAATCTCTGTATGTACATTTCGGCCTATTAGACCTCATCAGCAAAAAATTGTCGGCTAAATAAAGCCATATCAAAACACATTGTTTGTTTGTTTACTTCTCATAATATATATATATATATATATATATATATATATATATATATATATATAAGAAAATAAAATAAAAAATTAGAGGGCTACTGACAATGCAATGGAAAAACAATAGGTGATTAAATTGATGTTTATCTACCTGTTTCCTAAACGTTTTCGGGATAAAATCCCATCTTCAGAGGTTTCGGAGTTACGTGTATTTGTTAATACATATATTATAGCACTGTCGTGAACGTTATAAAGGAACGCTGAATGTTGTATTGAGTTTGAAATTTGAAAGCATTCGGTATTTCCGTGGTGAATCGCCGGTCCGTTCCCGTGTGCAGTCTCAAATATTATGATGTAAAAAATAACAATAAAAATAAAATTATTATGATGTAAAAAATGTTATGATGTGTTGAGTGTTGAGTGCTTCGCTGTTAATTTTCTGCACTCTATATTCTGCATTGAGTTCTGCTCTATTATTGAGTGATGGGTGCCATTTTGATATTAATAAGTAAAAGTAAAGTCGATGGGGCGGCCTAATGTCGGTATCAGCCAGTCAGCGAGGGAGTCTATCCCCTTTTCAATAGCGCTAGACCAAGGAGATTGTTTTTTAGCATCTGAGGTGGAGCGCCACACCTACCATCAGCTCCTTACTTTACCGCACAGATCCCTGTGCTACTCATACGCTGAGTTGGCGAGGACCGGTATCGAACTAGGAACCTTGTGGTTTCTAGCCGAACGCTCTACCGACTGAGCTTCGACATTCCTGTCCCTGGCTATAATTTTTATTGTCATATCCCTTTCGGTGTTTCCTTTATATATATATATATATATATATATATATATATATATATATATATATATATATGAGAAAAATAAAAATATAACAAACACAGAATGTTATGATCAGGGGAGACAATTTTATGTGTCAATACTTAAGTATTTTTGTATTATACCATCTTCAGGACACTGTTAAGTAATGTTTTTGTGAGGGACAAAATGAAAGATGCTAAGTGTATAGTGAATGTGTGAATATGATGTTATTAACCGTTAATTTTTATATGTGGGTTTGTTTACTGAAGATGGTACAATATACCGAAATGCTTAAGTATTGACACATAAAATTGTTTCCCCTGATCATAACATCCTGTGTTTGCTATAATTTTAAAATATTTTCTTCTCATATCATCGGATTATTTTCCTCACCGTATTTCCATATATATATATATAATATATATAATATATATATATATATATATATATATCAACTATAATGATCAGCAATTTCCTGTTCTATACTAGGCCAGGAATAATCGCCAGCTGCAGTCGAAATTTATACTGCCCGACCTTGTGTAGACGACGACATTTAAAACACTACCTAGTAATTTTTGCTGGGGATGTAGTTGCTGAAGTGGGGGTAACGTGAAGGTATTTTTTTTCTTTCCTTCTTGTTGCTCTATCATTTACATAATCCTGTCCCCCTATTTTACCCAATAAATACATTTTGACTTTTAAACGTTCTACCGGTTGTTATCTTTTGAAAAAGCACCGGTCGAAAGGGCCCTTAAGTTTCCATCGTCTTTCGCCTCTTTTTTTCTTTTTTCAATTTGTTTAATTGCTGATCATTAATAAAGTATATAAAGTATATTACTTTTCAAAATTATATATAAATTTAGCTGTACCAAAAACTTGTTCATATATATATATATATATATAATGTAATCCAAAAGTCCAGAGAAGAAATCTTCCTTACGACATAGGTTTTTTTAAAAACAACTTGTCGCAGTTTGAGAGCTCAATGTGTGCTCTTATTGTTAGAGTCACAGAGCAAATTTATATTTAAATAAATAACAAAAGAATGCCTTAAAAATAAAGAATTCATCATTCGCATCTGATGAGTCGGGAGAATTAGACATTTTTGTCTAAGCTCCCTGAAATAGTCTATAATGCAAGATCTATAAGTCTTTTGTTATTTATTTAAATATATATATATATATATATATATATATATATATATATATATATATATAAATGAAATGGTGGGGATTAAGACGTAGAACAGTAAAAAAAAAAATAAAAAAAAAAAATGAATAAGTAATAAGAAATAATTTGTTTCTTTTATTTATTTATTTATTTGTTTATTGGTTTGTTTGTTTGTTTCATGCTAATTTGTTTGGACCACGGTGGGACTAGATTTTGTAAAAAAAATACGATTGCCTCAAGACTTTTTAGTCAGATTCTTGCCCTGATGAGCTAGTAAGCGAAACTATCAGTAGGTATATCTGACTCATTAGGTTTAACTTTATTATATATGTATATATAATTTAATATATATAATTTAATATACCAAACTTGCTGGTAAATCCTCGTGGTGAGAAATAACCCAGCAAATAGTTTGATTGTAAAAATATACTACCAAATATCACCCGGGGAGAAAAAAATTTTTTGAAAAAAATTTTTTGAAAAAAAGAAAAGACCAAGATAATCGTACCAACCAAAAATAATCTATTGGTACAATATTTGGCCAAAAGAAAAAACAATTTTTATATATATATATATATATATATATATATATATATATATATAAAACCGCCAGGAAACTAAAGCTAATAAGTAAAAAGTGCTCAATACCTAAGTAGAGCAAATAATAAAGATAAACCAGATGAGTCAGATAAGGAGCCCAGGAGGTAGGTTTGTATAAATGTGAATTTGCTCCAAATCTCTGTAGTCGGATCTTAGCTCTGAAGAGCAATAAGCAAAACTTTTTGTAGGTTTATCTGACTCATTAGGTTTATCTTTATATATATATATATATATATATATATATATATATATATATATACCTAATCCCTCGACCAGAATGTAACACAAGGTCAATTTGTAAGCGGAGTTTAACTGGTTTAAATTCAGATATATCTTTCTCCTAGACCGGGTGTGATACGAAGGATAAAGACCCTACCCAGTATGCCATACCATTTATCCATAGCTGTAGGGAGAATTATTGGAGTCATACCTTTCCCAACAGGATCAGCCTCGGTTTTCCGTATCTATTTTCTACAACGATACCCATTACACCACGCGCTTCCCTATTTGTTTATTTGTTTACTGACAGCCATATTTTATTACTAGAACGGGTAATTAAGTTTCATATTAAATCGAAACGGATAACAGTTTTTTTTAGTTTGTTTATTCAGTTATCTTCTGTTGGATCAATTTCCGATTTTATTTTAGTGTCTTTTTCTTGTTCCATAATTTATGAGCAGCCATAAATTATGTACGTACCTGTAGTTGGTGACCTTTTGATTTTACCCCTTGAAAATGCGTCATTACAGACACGTGAGAATAAGTTAGTCTAGTTAGTCAGATTTGATCCGGCTTTCAAGGGGCATAGACGTTGTTGTCAGCTCCCGGGGTCCATCTCATTCGCGGCGTAATCATGGGCTGGAGAAATAAAGCTTTATTATTGAGAATACCAAGTCTTGTTGTATTAATTAAATGTTTAAACAAACAATGTCCAGCCCGCACGAAGAAGAAGAAAACCAACTCTTAAAATAAGCCCAAACAGATCAACAGATAAAATGGCGGCCGAGGTAGAAGCAGAATGTAAAGTTAGAAAGACCACCTATCAACTGTCTGTCTGTCTGTCTCTCTCTATATATATATCTATCTATCTATCTTCACCGATTATATACACTCGAGTAAAGGAGAATATACCGGGGACTCGGGGATAGTAGTAGAGAAAAAAAACCTCATCTGGTCGCCCCTCTCAGTTCTTATTTTATACTTGTTTTATTAAGTCAAACCTTAAAATAAGCCCTAACAGATCAACAGATAAAATGGTGGCCAAGGTAGAAGTGGAATGTAAAGTATGAAAGACCACCTATCATCTTTATCATCTCTGTCTGTCTGTGTCTGTCTGTCTGTGTGTGTGTGTGTGTGTCTCTCTCTCTCTCTCTCTCTCTCTCTCTCTCTCTCTCTCTCTCTCTCTCTCTCTCTCTCTCTCTCATACACCGGAAAAATCTCTGTCCACCAATTATATACACCTATCATTTCTATCATCTCTAATCTATTTAACTGTCTCTCTCTCTCTCTCTCTCTCTCTCTCTCTCTCTCTCACACACCACACACACACACACACACACTCTCTCTCTCTCTCTCTCTTACACCGGAAAACTCTCTCTCCACCGATTATATACACCTATCATCTCTATCATTTCTAATCTATTTAACTGTGTGTCGCTCTGTCTCTGTCTCTGTCTGTCTGTCTGTCTGTCTCTCTCTCTCTCTCATACACCGGAAAACTCTCTCTCCACCGATTATATACACCTATCATCTCTATCATCTCTAATCTATTTAACTGTCTGTCTGTCTGTCTGTCAGTCTCTCTTTCTCTCTCTCTCTCTCTTATACACCGAAAAACTCTCTCTCTCCACCGATTATATACATCCGAGTAAAGGGGGATACAACAATGGGGCCAATCTGTTGGTCGTTGGTGGCGACCTGTGACACTTAAAGACGGAATCTTGGTACTTGAGCAGTCCGTGACATGTAAAACTAAACTTTGGACTAAACTGGTGATCAGAGATGACCTCTTCGATCAATGACTGGTTACATCCACCCGAACCATCTATATGATTGTCCTATTGTCCTTATGGCAAGACCCTAACCATTTTTATCATATATATATATTTACCAACTCCTCCGCACGAGCAGGATGTGACACAAGGTCAATTTCTTAAGCGGAGTTTAACAGGTTTGCATTCAGAGTTTTCTCCTAGACTGGTTGCCTAACCAAGGTTAAAGAGCCAAAAATTGTCCGCTAAAAGCCATATCAAATAAACACATTGTTTGTTTATTTACTCTCATATATATATATATATATATATAGGGTCATCCACAGACACGTGTTTCGACTTATCAAGTCTCCTCAGTGTGGCTAGACATTTTGTTAGCTACCTACAGCCGGAATTGAAATCCGATCGGTTGGGTGTCAGTCCGGCACCGTAACCATTAGGCTGTCTTCACTTACAGAATGGGAAGGGGATTTTAACTGTTTTAATACACACATCGCTATATATGAAAAAATTCATTTGCTAATGAGACGACATTCGTAGATGAAATGTGATGACGAGGTTTTCACGAGTGTTTCTGGTAGACGCCACTTCGCAATGTACTGCAGCGCTACGCAGGTGTCAGGTTTTACAGTGAGAGAAATAAAATCCTCAGCCCCAACGATGTGGTGTGGTGCAAACAAGTACGGCATAGAAGAAGAATATCCGTAATGGACAACCCGGGAATAAGGATAAAGCGAATCAGTAGAATCCCTCGCCGATTGGCGGCTGTGAATTGATTCTTGGGTACATCACACCCCGATGGACCCGGGATCAAAGTTTATTAATCAGCAATGCAAAACTCGACGTAAAAATGAATTACCATCTTTACCAGCTTGTGGTTTGAGACGGATTGATATTCGTTTTTATTTTATCTTATTTGATAAATACATGAATACAACATATATTCCGTTCAGTCACGATTCTAACAGAGATCCCAAATTGAACCTTTGTGTGGTGTTCACTAAGGTGTATATATATATTTACCAACCCCTCCGCACGGGCAGGATGTGATACAAGGTCAATTTTTAAGCGGAGTTCAACAGGTTTGAATTCAGAGTTTTCTTTATCCTAGACCGGTTGCCTAACCAAGGTTAAAGAGTCCAGTCTGCCCTGCTATTTACCCATAGCTGGAGGGAGATTAGGATTCATACCTTTCCCAAGGGTATTAGCGCTAAGTGAAATGCAATTACCACGTCCAGGATTTGAACTCGGGACGACGAGTCCATTTCCCATGACTTTAACCATTACACCACGCGCTTAAAGGTTATATGGTCCAATCACTCAACTGTCAAATCGAAAATCCGCAATCTCAGCTTTGAGCTTAATTTTTTCAATTTCTCTCTTCTTTTTTACTTTTTCTCTTTTTCTCTTTTTTTTTCTAAATAAATTCCTGGTCTTCACCGTGTTGTTCCACCGGTGGTGATACAGAAACGTTTAATGTTATTGGTGCGTTAATATAAACGCAATTATATTACATTCCATCGTTTTCCACTTCTTCATCGCTCAGTCGCCGATTTCACACGCAATTATGTATATTAAAAATAAATATATGCACAGTTATAGAAGGTAATAGAAGTGTATAATTGAATCATCTGTTATTAAAACAGATGATGTTGTCTTCATTTCATATCTACAGGCATACAGGGAATCATGTGCAAATATACTTAGTAATGAAATACGTACTTGTAATTGCACATACCAACCAACCCCACACGCAAATATAATCCAATAGGCCAAAATGAATATGTACATGTATATATATATGTATATATATATATATATATATATATATATATATATATTGGAGTTCGTTCTGTTGGTGTTGCTCTTATAAGTGATATAGCGAGGGTTTCAGCTTCTCCAGTTTGGTATCAGACATCACTCCCCAGCAACTCATAAAAAACATCATTACAACTCCATCAAACACTGAAAAGATTTCACTTCATACATCTGTGTAAATACGCGTCTCTCTTTTGATTTCGCCATCAACGACGCGTTGCTTTTACCCGGCGGTCGTTCCCGCCAGTCGCGAGCCGTGTGCAAGTTCCCGCTACAACATTGGTGGTACGCCACATTTGGCGCCACCTAGCGACCGGCTGTACTCCCTTTTATATTTGGGAGTCGCGTTTGAAGGCCCGCACGCGTCGATTTTATTTTTTTTTATTTATTTTTTTTTTCGCCCTTTTTTTTTTTCTCCTTTAATGTCTCTTTCTCTGTCGGTGTAAATTCATTCGCCACATTTCTTCGCCCTCTTAAGAGATTCTGCATCATGTATACAGACAACTTCTGGGTACTCGTGGGGTAATAGTTCACGTCAATGGACACGACGAGACGGGTGCAAATCCTGGACGAGGCTGTTTGCATTTCGCATAATGTTAATAGCTGTGGGAAAGGTATTCATCGAAATATTCTCCCTCTATGTGTATTTATGGGTTATTTGACGGTTTAGCTCGGTCGGTAGAGCGTCAGACTAGAAACCACGAGGTTCTGGGATCGATACCAGCTCTTCACCCACTCAGCGTATGAGTAGCACAGGGATCTGTGCGCTAAAGTGAGGAGCTGATGGTAGGTGCGGCACTCCACCTCAGACACAAAAATAATCTCCTTGGTATAGCGCTAGTGAAAAGGGGATATACTCCCTTCCTAGGAGCAATGGTAATAGAGGGTACTCTACATTCCCCAGAACTAGGACTTCATCTTCAGATATAGTTTAAGGTCATACCCAGGACATGAACACCCTCGACCAACCACCCGTCTAGCCTAAGTAAGGGCCAAAGTGGACTGCTCAGCCACCAGGATTCCGTCCCTAAGCATCACGGGTCGCCACCCCCTACAGAGGTGCAGTCTGCGTATTCTAAAGCCACAGCCGAGTGGACTGTTTATAAATTGGTAGATATTATTTTCATTATCTTGAAGAGTATTAATCAATACGGGTATTTGTCCATCAGTCACTGCATTTTAGCACCTATATGATAGGACTTGACATGACTAGCTGAATGATCGGATCGGGCCTCTTCGATCGTCCATCTAGTCATAGTATATATTTACCAACCACTCCGCACGAGCAGGATGCGACACAAGGTCAATTTCTTGATCGGAGTTCAACAGATTTGAATTCAGAGTTTTCTTCTCCTAGACTGGCTACCTAGCCAAGGTTATAGAGCCCAGTCTGCCCTGCTATTTACCCATTGCTGGAGGGAGAATTGGATTCATACCTTTCCCAAGGATATTAGCGCTATGTGAAATTCAAACAGCTTCGTTCAGGAATTGAACTCGGATCGACGAGTCCATTTCCTATGACTCTAACCACGCGCCTCCATCTAGCCCTAGTAAGGGCCGGAAAAGGTGTTGCATATCATGTGACTACTTAGTACGCGGATAACAGAATACTCAGTCATAACAATCTTGTCCCCAGGCATAACGGATCACTACCCACGACTGATATGTGGCCCCATTGGAAGGAGAGGATCTGACTCGTCTGCAGCGGCGCAGTTGGCGTATTCTACAGCCTCAGTTGACGGCGCGAAAGCCGAGTCTCCGGTAAATAGTCATTTTGAATATCACAGGATGCTTGGGTTTGATTAAGGTCTCCTCTTGGATTATTCAACCGGTCGTGAGACGGTGTGCAATCTGATTCATTTATAATTAATTAACAAAAATCAAATGATTTACATTAATCGTAGCATGGCTGCTGCTGCTAATATAAAAAATTGCTGCCTGCATCAGCAGTGATTCAAAATGGCTGCACTTACTGGTGTTCCTAATCTTTTTTTAGTCCGGTCATGGACCGGGTAGTTTTGCTAGTATATATATAAGTCTCTCTCTCTCTCTCTCTCTCTCCCCTCTCTCTCTCTCTCTCTCTCTCTCTCTCTCTCTCTCTCTCTCTCTCTCACTCCCTCACTCTCGTCTCTTTGACCAACATCTTTAATCGAGGAATTATATTCATCTTTATCCATTGTACTAAAAGCTAGGGGTATATTCTGATGTCTTTGTCAAAAACCCCACCCATACGAGATCTTGTTTTGCCTTTTGCCTGTTCAAATCATTCTATGCACCAGAAAAGCGCCTTCCTATTGCACTAATGAGGTGGGTCAGGCGAGCACCATGAGGTCTCTCCCTTGGCCAATAGGTCTCTGATTCTTCTTCTTCTTGGTAAACATACGATGAAAGAAGCAGTCAGGTGGTGGTAACGAATTCCATTAAATATAAGACTTTGTGTCATATTTCGTCAAAAATAAATCCGGTCACAGTGACTGCCATTTTGAAATCCAACTCTACCATTAAAATACAAAGCTGAAACATTTAAGAATAAAACCTCTCAATTCACCAACGGATGAGCTGTCGTCAATTTAACTATCAGACGGTTTCATTGCTTTGATATAAACGCTGTGTCAATGTGAGTTCGCTTACTCAGCACCTTTTTTTTTCTTCTTTTATTTCTAAACTTTGTTCTTGCAGTTTCTTTCTTTCTGTTTTTCTTTCTTTTTTTTCTGTTTTTCTTTCTTTCTTTCTTTTTTTCTTTTTTCTTTTTTCTTTTTTTTTTTTGTCAAATAATTTCACGTCGTTCTTTTTAATCCCAAATTCATTCTTTTTTTTTCTGCTCAGTAATATTGGTCATATTTCTTTTTCATATTCCATTGCAATTTTTGATCCTTGAAGCATCATGGCTTTCTTTCTTTCTTTTTTCTCTTTCTTTGTTTCTTTTTATTTTCTTTCTCCATTTTTTTTCTAGACTTAAGGCAACTCTCTCTATGTTTTCTTTCCTTTTCTTTCTCGATTTCTTCTTTTTTAAAACGTAAAGCAACTCTCTCAATTTTTTTCTTTTTTTTCTTTTTTTTTTTTTCAACTTAAAAAAAAACTCCCTCTGTCATTTTCCCCTTCTTTTCTTTTTTCCTCGATATTCTTTCTTCTCAATTTTCTTTTCTTTCTCTTTTTTCTTCTTTCTCGAATTTTTCTTTTTTCTTTCTTTTTTCTTTTTTCCTCGATGTTTTCTTTTTCTTCTCAATTTTTCTTTTTTCTCGATTTTTCTTTCTTTCTCGATTTTTCTTTCTCTCGATGTTCTCTCAATTTTTCTTCATTCTCGATTTTTTCTTCTTTCTCGATGTTTCTTTTTTCTTTTTCTTTCTTTCTCGATTTTTTTCTTTTTTCCTCGATGTTTCTTTCTTTCTCATTTTCTTTCATTCTCGATTTTTCTTTCTTTTCTCGATTTATCTTTCTTTCTTGATTTTCTTTCTTTCTTTCTCGTTTCTTTCTTTCTCAATTTTTCTTTCTTTCTTTTCTTTCTTCTCGATTTTTTCTTTCTTTCTTTTCTTTCTCGATTTTTTTTCTTTCTTTTCGATTTTCTTTCTTTCTTTCTGATTTTCTTCTTCTCGATTTTTCTTTTTTTCTTGATTTTTCTTTCTTTCTTTCTCGATTTTTTTTTCTTTCTCGATTTTTCTTTCTTCTTTCTCGATTTTCTTTCTCTTCTTGATTTCTTTCTTTCTTTCTCGATTCTTCCTTCTTCTTTCTCGATTTTTCTTTCTTTCTCGATTTTTTTCTTTCTTTCTTCGATTTCTTCTTCTTCTCGATTTCTTTCTTTCTTTCTTTTTTTTTTTCTTTCTCGATTTTCTTCTTTCTTTCTCGATTTTCTTTCTCGATTTTTTTCTTTTTTCTTGATTCTTTCTTCTTTCTCGAATTTTTCTTTCTCGGATTTTCTTCTTTCTTTCTCGATTTTTTTCTTTCCTCGATTTATCTTTCTTCTTTCTCGTTTTTTTTCTTTCTCGATTTTCTTTCTTTCTTTCTCGATTTTTCTTTCTTTCTCATTTTTCTCTTCTCGATTTTTCTTTCTCGATTTTTCTTTCTTTCTCTCGATTTTCTCTCTTTCTTGTTTTTTCTTTCTCGATTTTCTTTTCCTTTCTTCTCCGATTTTTCTTTCTTTCTCGATTTTTTCTTTCTCGAATTTTCTTTCTTTCTTTCTCGATCTTTCTTTCTTCTTGATTTTTCTTTCTTTCTCGATTTCTTTCTTTCTTGATTTTTTCTTTCTTTCTTTCTCGATTTTTTTTTTCTTTCTCGATTTTTCTTTCTTTCTTTCTCGAATTTTCTTTCTTTCTTTCTGATTTTTCTTTCTTTCTTTCTCGATTTCTTTCTTCTTTCTCGATTTTCTTCTTTCTCGATTTTTCTTTTCTTATTTTTTTCTTCTTTCTTTTCGATTTTCTTCTTTCTTCTTTTTTTTTTCTTTTCGTTTTTCTTTTCTTTCTTCTCGATTTTTTCTTTCTTTCTCGATTTTTTCTTTTTCTTTCTTGATTTTTCTTCTTCTTTCTTCGATTTTTTTTCTTTCTCGATTTTCTTCTCTTTCTCTTTTCTTCTTTCTCGATTTATTTTCTTTTCTTTCTCGTTTTTTTCTTTCTCGATTTTTCTTTCTTTCTTCTCGATTTTTCTTTCTTTCTCGATTTTCTTCTTCCGATTTTCTTTCTTTCTCGATTTTCTTTCTTTTCTTCTCGATTTTCTTTCTTCTTTCTGTTTTTTTTCTCGATTTTTCTTTTTTCTTTCTCCGATTTTCTTCTTTCTCGATTTTTTCATCTTCTGTTTTCTTTCTTTCTTTCTCGATTTTTTTTTTCTTTCTCGATTTTCTTTCTTCTCGATTTATCTTTCTTTTTTCTTGATTTTCTTTCTTTCTCGATTTTTCTTTCCTTCTTGATTTTTCTTCTTTCTTTCTCGATTTTTTTCTTTCTCTGATTTTCTTTTCTTTCTTTCTCGATTTTTCTTCTTTCTTCTTGATTTCTTCTTTCTTTTCGATTTCTTCTTTTCTTCTTCTCGATTTTTCTTTCCTTTCTCGATTTTCTTTCTCTCGATTTTTTTCTTCTTTCTCGATTTATCTTTCTTTCTTTCTTGTTTTTCTTCTCGATTTTTCTTTCTTCTTTCTCGATTTTTCTTTTCTTCTGATTTTTTCTTTCTTTCTGATTTCTTTCTTTCTTCTCGATTTTTTTTTCTTTCTCGTTTCTTTCTTCTTTCTCGATTTTCTTTCTTTCTCGATTTTTCTTTCTCTCGATTTTTCTTTCGTTCTCGATTTATCTTTCTTTCTTTCTCGTTTTTCTTTCTCGATTTTTTTCTTTCTTTCTTTCTCGATTTTTCTTCTTTCTCGATTTTTCTTTCTTTTTCATTTTTTAACCTTAAAGCAACTCTTCACAATCTTTTTCTTCTTTCTTTCTCCATTTCACTTTTTTCTAAACTTAAAACAACTTTTCTTTCAATCTTCTTTACTTTCATCCTAACATTTTGTCTTCTTTTTTTTTTTCTCATTTGTTTTTTCAATTTAATGCAACCCTCTTTCATTCTGTCAACTTTTTTCTTTTTCTCTTCTTTCTTCTTTATTTTCTTTCTTACGTCTTTTTCTTTTTATTTATCTTTAAAGCAACTCCATTTCTTTATTTTTTTTATTTCTCTTTTTTATTTTCAATCTAAAACAATTCTCTCTCTTTCTTTCTGTCAACTGTTTTCTTTGTTCTTTCTTTCTTTCTTCTTTTCTTTTCTTCGTGAATCTTTTTCTTTCTTCATTAGTTTTATTCTTGCATTTCCTCTTTTTTTCTATTTCAGTCTCTTTCTAATTTCCTTATTTATTCTTAATTTCTTTTTTTCTAGCATTAATCCACATATAATAAAGTAATCAATAAGAAGCCTACAATTAAATCCACTAAATGTTGTCATATTAAGAACAACCTATATTACAAACACCTAAAATGAACCAACTAGCTTCACAACTAAAAAGACTTTATCAAATTGCTGAAGCAAAAATATAATTTATTTACTGTAATATATTTACTCGACTGCACACGCTGCCAAAAACAATATGTTGAAACGTCAGAATGGGTATTTTATTTTGAACTAAACACTTACAGACAACCAAGTCTATGAATCACAGTAAACTACTACCTGTAGAACAACACTCTCGCTGAACCGGTTACAATTTTAACAGGAATGCTAATTCACTACCAGAGAAATAATTGAAAAATACACCAACATAAAATACTTATTGGTTTGGTGGTTGGTTTTGAAGGCTATCACAATACAAGTGTAAAGAAAAATGAGGTAACTATACTGTTGTTTGTTTACCTTTGATTTATTCTTAATATTTCGGGATAACGATCCCTTCGTCAGAAGATTTCGGAAATTTAAGTTCTGGAGCTGTTGCCATGTTGCTAGGATTTGTCCATTCTGTTGTATGCCAGGTGATATCTTCCACATTCTATGCGTGTACGTATGTGTAAGTCTGTGTGTGTTTGTGTATCTTTGTGTATCTTTGTTCAATAATGTCTTAGTAGCATTTCAGATTAGGCCTATATAAAAAATATCGATGTATAATTCTTCCTCTGGTCAAAATCCGCCCTGTCGGTGGGGCGTTAGAATGCACCGACTGCACGGGTAAGACTCCGTAATAAGAAATTTTTTATATCACAGAATAACGAGAAAAGTGAGTGATAGTCCTTGTTTATCAGTAAATGCACAATGCTTTCTTTTCGATAGACACACTTACACAGTCCCATACTCACACCGTAAAAGAGAATATTTGACGTCATATTTCAAACCGTCTCCTTTTTCCAAACTTCAAAATTTTAAACAGACTGATAAACAAGGATTATCCTCGCTTTTTCGTTAATTCTGTGATATAAAAAACATTTCTTATTACCTTCCTCCATATACCCACCAAATTCCCTGAAGATAATCTAATTAATAGATGAATAATAGATCGAGTATATATATATATATATATATATATAATATATATATATATTAAGAGAGAAGAGAGAAGAGAGAGAGAGAGAGAGAGAGAGAGAGAGAGAGTGGGGAGATTATATATATTGATTAGATTACCTAACCAAATCTGTAAACGCCATGAGTGACATGAGGGCCACTGGACAGCTGTTTCAACCTTATTAAATTGATATATATAATATATTCCTCTATTTACAAAAGTTATATATATATATATATATATAATATTATATATATAGTCTGGTTTATAACGCCACTATCGTAGAGACCCGAGCAATTTCAAACTCACAACTGAGTTTGTTATATTTGAAGCGGATTTCATTCGTCTCGAAAAAAAGCGACATTACTTCCAAACATTACTCATTATAAACACCAATTGTTTATTTTCGCATAAAAAAACTTCTTTAAAAATCTCTCCTCTCTCTCTCTCTCTCTCTCTCTCTCTCTCTCTCTCTCTCTCTCTCTCTCTCTCTCTCACACAACACACACACACACACACACACACACACATCACACTAATCTCTCTCTTTCACTCTCTCTCACACACATACTCATTTCTCTCTTCTTTTTCATACACACACACACTCTCTCTCTCTCAACACACACACCACCCTCTTCTTTCTATCTCTCACCACACCACACACTCTCTTCTCTCTCTCTCTAATACACTCATTTCTCTCTCTCTCTCTCTCTCTCTTACATACACACACATACACACACTCTCTCTCTCTCTTACATACACACACACACACACTCTCTCTCTCTCTCTCTCTCTCTCTCTCTCTCTCTCATCTCTCTCTCTTCTCTAACACACTCATTTTTCTCTGTCTCTTCTCTCTTACATACACACACACATACACACACACTCTCTCTCTTACATACACACACACACACTCTCTCTCTCTTACATACACACACACACACTCTCTTTTTCTCTCTCTCTCTCTCCCTCTCTCTTTCTCTCTCTCTCTCTCTCTCTCTGAGTACAAGACGATTTCCTTTTTTTCCTTTTGTCGTTTTGCCGACTCCCAACATGTCGACCCAAAATAACAACTTGCACGTTATATCAATCCCCAAAATTCCATTTTCTTCTTCTTCTTCAAGGGCATTAAGCATGCCCAATCTAGTAATGCTGTCTGTGATTCGGTGGAACGACATTCGTAGCCTCTGACTTTATTATAATTCACAAGTGTGTCACAGTGTATTCCCTAAAGAGTTTTAACATGTTTCTTTAAAAATGCTATGTGCCTTCAAGGTGAAAATAGAAGACTAGATATACTTTTTGAAGAAAAACTCTATTGAAAATATTGAAAATATATTGAAAATATATCCCCTTCCATTTTTAAGCAGAAAAAATATCGATGTATAATTTTTTTCTTTTCTAAAATAATAGCCAATTAAATAATTATCAAAATGAGTAAAAAAGAAATATTGTGTTTCTATAAAAATGCTATGTGCCTTCAAGGTGAAAATGGAAGACTTATTTGAATAGGCCTTCGTTTCATTAGCACAATAATCAAATTCTTCCCTTCGTTAAAATCCGCCCTGTCAGTGGGGCGTTAGAATGCACCGACTGCACCTCTGCAGAGGGGTAAGACTCCCCCAATGGGGCCACCTGTTGGCCGTGCGTGGCGACCCGTGATGCTTAAGAATAGAACCCAGGTGGATGAGCAGTTCATGACTTGCACTACTCCACTTTGGCCCTATCTTGGGCTAGACGGGCAGTCGGAGAGGCCCCCTCCGATCAATCGGCTGGTCACGTCAAGCCCTAGCACCTATATGATTTTCCGAACCCTACTGCCCTTATGGCAAGACCCAACCCCTTTTTATCATATGGGTGCTATAAGGCAGTGACTGAGGGTCTATATGTCCTGGGAATGCCGTTAAACTCTATGTGATGGTGAGGTTCCAGTTTTGGGGGTTTGGGGAATATGGAGCACCCCTTCATCACCATTGCTTTCTGGTCCACTCTGATCCGGAGTGTTAGTAACTGTTAGGGTCCCATCTATGGGTTAAATAGAAAAATGTATTTATAAAAAAATTGTATTATCCATTAGGAATTGATTTATTTCAAAACTTTATCGCGCATTAAATGACCCACTGAGGTTGATATGCCGTAAAACACTATGGAATTAGTAACCTTAGAGGATGTTCACCTTGGTTAGTTTTTATTTAGCATAAAAATGAAATAATGAAATAGATGTGAAGCAAAACATTTTTTTATTTAATAGCTGAACATTATGACTTTATAAAAACAGACCTTGAACAAACTAGATCAAATTATTATCTATACTAGCAAAATAAAAAACGCCCGCCGGGCGATGTAAAATATATTTTTGAAAGATATTGCTTGAGGAGGTGGAAGTTAAAAATTAAATGTCGGAGAGTTTGAACCATAAATCATGAAATCATCAAATTTATTAAAGAAGTAAAAACAAAAAACAAAAAACAATTATAAATCGAAACTAAGTTCTATTAACTTTGAATATCTATTAAAATAAACAAACTATATATAAATATATGATACTGGGGATGTATCTATTAAAACTTGTTTTAAAAAACAATGAGGATTGTCTAATGTTGCATGCTCACATTTTGACTGTATTTATTCTGTTATGAAGATGTCGGGTATAGTGACGTAAGCAGTGACGTAGTTTTTGTTACATACAAAAACCGGAAGCGAATCTCCATTATTAATAGAGATATCAATACACGTGCTCCTAAACTGTACGAACCTTATCAATTAGCAAAATACTATGGTTAAAAATAGAGGACCCGATTCGTCCAAGATGGAATGCAAAAATGTAAAGCAGCCGAATTCTTATTTCTTATGAGAAGTGATAACGCTAATCTGTTTCAATCAGACAAATGAGAGAGAGAGAGAGAGAGAGAGAGAGAGAGAGATAGGGAGAGAGAGAGGAGAGAGAGAGAGAGAGAGGAGGGCGGGGAGAGAGTTAAATCAAGATATTATACTTTTTACCTATTGAACTATTTTTCAATCGCTCTTAAGAAATATATCAAATATTTTAATGATTAAATTACCATACTGTGTTAGCTCAGAAGGTAGAGAGTTCGGCTAGAAACCACAAGGTTCCTAGTTCGATACCCACCCTCGCCAACTCAGCGTATGAGTAGCACAGGGATCTGTGCGGTAAAGTAAGGAGCTAATGGCAGGCGTGGCGCTCCACCTCAGACGCTAAAATAATCTCCTTGGTTCTAGTGAAAAGGTTATACTCTCTCGCTGCATGGCTGATACCGACATTAGGCCGCCCCGACGACTTTACTTTCTTACTGTGGTATATCCACAGGCCCTGCTAGTTTAGATCAATGGTATAATTCTTTCTAAGCCACGCAGAGTAACATATGTCTTTGCATCGGGCTATACGATTCTGTTACACACATTCGCCAAATCTCCAAATTCGACCCTCGCCAACAATTTAGTTTCATACCCAGAACATGCCATTTTTTGGAATGCGGGTTTGTTTGTTTGGTAGGTCAGATCTATGGCATATCTCCCTGTATGGGTTATTTAATGCCTAGCTTTTTGTGAGGTATGTATGATTTGTAAGCAAATATTTCTGCTATGTATTTTGTTTATCAACTATGTTGGTTGGTTGGATTCAACGGCAGGTCAACCCTTGTTGGGTTATTTAATGCCAAAGACATTTTGTTTTATTAATGCTTGTTGGGTTTTCAATTTTGTTTTTCTAAGGAGTCATTTGTGAAGCCAAAATGTTCAGTTTTTTGTTTGTTTTTTATGGGGCGGGGGTTCTTTTTTTATTTACGGCATATCAACTTCGGTGTGGGTCATTTTAATGCCGACAAAGTTTGAAATAATTATTCTTAAATGGATACTCATTTTTCTAATTAACACCTTTTACTATTTAACCCATTAGGTAGAACCCTAACAGGTACTACCACTCTGGGTCAGAGTGGACCAGGGAGCAATGGTGATGAAGAAATGCTCAATTCCCCAAGTATCCTCCAGAATTGGAACCTTACCATTAGAATAGAGTTTAACGTCATTTCAGGGACATGAAGACCCTCAGCCACCACCTTCTAGTATCTCCAGATGATAAAGGGTTGGAGCTTGCCATAGGGGCAATAAAATTGGGACAATCATTATAGTACTAGGGCTTGACGTGACAAGCTGATTGGTCGAAGGGGCCTCCCCGGCCGCCCGTCTAGCCCAGTAAGGACCAAAGTGTGGTGTTGCATGTCATGGACTGCTCATCCACCAGAATTTCGTCCTTAAGTATCACGAGTCGCTATCCAGCAGCCAACAGGTGGTCTCATTAAGGGGTCTTAGACTCATCTGCAGAGGTGCAGTCGATGTATCTTAAAGCACCAGCTGATAGGTCTGAGTTATTAAAGTGAAAATGTTTTGTGTCTTGTATATTATCTTAGTTTATTTACTGCTAAATAACAATCTCTATGTTGATATGGCCGTAAAAACATTATGGATTAGTAACCTTAGAGGATGTTCACCTTGGTTTGTTTTTATTTAGCATAAAAATGAAATAATAATAGATGTGAATCGAAACACTTTTTTATTTAATACTGAGCATTCTGACTTTATAAAATCAGTCCTTATTTGCCTATTTTTTATACCTTGAACAAACATAATAAATTATATATCTATACAGGCATAATAAGAAACACCCAGGGCGATTAAAATAATTTTTGAAAGATATTGCTTGAGGAGGTGGAAGTTAAAATTAAATGTCGGAGAGTTTGAACCATAAATCATGAAATCATCAAATTTTTTAAAGAAGTAAAAAACAAAAACAATTTGAAATCGAAGCTAAGTTCTATTAACTTTGAATATCATTTAAAATAAAACAAACTATATATAAATATATGATACTGGGGATGTATCTATTAAATTTTTTTAAAAAACAATTGAGGATTGTCTAATGTTGCATGCTCAAATTTTGAGTGTATTATTCTGTTATGACGATATTCGGGTATAGTGACGTAAGCAGTGACGTAGTTTTTGTTACAGACAAACAACGGAAGCGAATCTTCACTATTAATTATTAATTATTTACTGCTAAATAACTATCCTATATGAACATTTCTCTAAGTATGCTAATTGCATAATTTTACACAGGGTAGTATATACTCTATTGTGAAGCATTGTTTTTGCTCTGGCATTGTATCTCACGGCTAGATTATAGAAATGCATTACTTTCGGAGTGTGGAATAGTGACATTGATAAAGCAAGTTTTTTTTTTAGTTATAAAGCACTATTTTCGAATACAGTTGACATTTTTTTTTATTATATATAGTATATTTTCGCTAACGATGTGCAACAGTTTGCATGCGGAACTCATCAAAATCTGCACCAGTGGTGTAAACCACATTTTTATTGTAATGATGACAGCATCCTTGGTAAGAAAGAAGAAAGAAGAGAAAGAAAGAAAGAAATATGAAATATTAAAGAAAGAAAGAAAGAAAGAAAAAAGTAAGAAAGACGGAATATTAAAAGAAAGAAGAAAGAAAGAAAGAAAGAAGAAGAAAAGAAGAAAGAAAAGAAGAAAGAAAAAAAAAGTAAGAAAGAAAGAAGAGGGAATATTAAAAATAAGAAGGAAGAAAGATGAAATATAAAAGAAAGAAAGAATGAAAGTTGCCTCTCGCAACTCAGCGTATGGGTAGCACAGGGATCTGTGCAATAAAGTGAGGAGCTGATGGTAGGTGGGGCGCTTCACCTCAGACGCTAAAAGCAATCTCCTTGGTCTAGCGCTAGTAAAAAGAGGATAGATTCCCTCACTGTCTGTCTGATACCGAATTTATTATAAGAACAGAAAGAGAGGAGGAGGAAGCGAGAGAGAGAAAGAGAGGGTGGGAAGAGATGGTGAAAGAGAGAAAAGATAGATGATAGAGAGAGAGGGGGGAAGGAGATTGTGAAAGAGAGAGAGAGAGAAAGAGAGGAGGAAGGAGATTGTAAAGAGAGAGAAAGAGAGAGAGAGAAAGAAAGAGAGAGAAAAGGAGGAAGGAGATGGTGAAAGAGAGATAAAGATATAGATAGATAGTGAAAGAGAGAAAGATAGATAGATAGATAGAGAGAGAGAGAGAGAGAGAGAGAGAGAGAGAGAGAGAGAAGAGAATTGAAAAGACAAATAGAAAGAATATTAAAGAGATTTCTCTAAAAGATTGAATTACAGAGAGTTTTATAAAATAATATTTGTCTTTATTTAACCTTTCAACTTTTCCACTGACAGCGCGGACGGTTTCGTGTCGTTTATTGCAAGGGTTGTTGTCCTGCTGGACCCCCCAACGGTCAGTTCAAGCAACGAATTAGACTATCACATTCTCTTACAACTTCATATCAAGTCCCATTTGGTGAAGGTCTGTTTTTTAATCACATGAAAATATCAAGGAAAAAAAGAGAAAAATCTCCTCATTTTTTTCTTTTTATCTTTCTTCACTATATCTCGTGATGTAATGGTTAGCAACTAGATTCGCAAACCATTGTTGTGAGTTAGATTCTCACTGGTGTCCCATTCTGACCTTGGGTCGCATCTAGCTAAGCTTAGTAAATAGCTAAACCTTTTCTACTTAAACGAATTTTTTTTGGAGGTCGGGGTTCTTGTGTCATCTGTAGTGATTATATATAGATGCTGATAGGTACGAGTCCTGCGTCCTGGACGCAGAAATATCTAAAAGGACACAGTAAAATCATATCCATGCATCCCAGTGTTTTTCTTCTTCTTTCCTACCATTTCAGGCTAACTGTAAATACATTTTAATAGTTTCTTAGAAACTAATTACACAAGATAGGTAACAAGATAGGAGTTAGACGGCTTTAGCTGTTTCCCAGATCATAAATAAAAACCCTAAAATCTATTAAGAAGCTTTAATTGGACCATTAATTTTCCGCGGACTCATTCAAAGCAAATATGTTGCGTCCCCTGACGCACTAAATCAAAAACTATCAACATCACTGTGAATACATTTAAGTCCCAATTTGGAGAAGTAATCAGATGAAAATATCAAGAAAAAAGAGAAAATCTCTCTTTTATATCATATTCTTCTCTTGGTGTAATTGTTAGCAAACTAGATTCGCATACCATTTTTAGTGAGTTCGATTCTCACTGGGTGCCCTAATCTTACCTTATGCTGCAGCAAAGCTTTATAAATAACTAAATGTAGTCACTTTAACGAGATTTTTGTGGGGGAGGGTTCTAGTGTCATCTGTAGGTGAATACATTTAAGTCCCAATTTGGAGAAGGCTTGGTTTTTTAATCAGATGAAAATATTCATAATGAGTTCGATTCTTTGCTAGGTGTCCCATTCTGACCTTATGCTGCATCTAAGCTAAGCTTAGGAAATAACTAAATGTCCAATTCATCTGTATGTGAATACATTTAAGTCCCAATTCAGAAGAAGGTATGCTTTTTTTAGTGTGCAATCCAGTACTTTTTCTGTCTCAAAAATAATCTAAGCAAGGCTGTGTTGTTACTCCACTTCTTTTGCATTGTTTCTGCTATGCCCGAGAAAGCATTCTCAGATCTAAGGAATAAATGTTGAATTCAGAACAAGTTGTGGTCTATACAATCAACAACGTTTTACAGTTAGGTCAAAAATGTCCTTGCAGCTAGTACGATGATCTTCTCTTTGCGAGACGATGCCGATCTATTAGCACACAGCCTAGAAGAAGCATTCAGACCATTATTGATAAATTCTCTGAAGACATCAAAAAGCATTTGAAATTACTATCAGTAATAGAAGAAAACTAAACTACTGTACAGCCCGCAGGCATGCAATCCCAGTCTTGTAAATCCATCTGTCTTCATTGATGGAAAGCATTAAAGATTGTTGATATGTTTTTAAGTATTTTGATCAACAGTCATGTCTGATGGAAAAATAGACAAAGAAATCTATTCCAGAAAAGGTAAAGCAGCACTGCATTCGGCAACCTGAAACATCGATTATGGAATACCAAAAGATGTATCTTTTAAAATAAAATTAACATCAACAGACAGTCCCTGCTTTCTACTCTACTGTATGGTGCGAAACTTGGACACTTTACCGCAATCACATAAACCAACTTCACTATGCGTTGTCTTCGTGCTATTTGCAGTATAAAATGGCGATAGATAGAGTAAAAAATAGCACCACTATTAAAAATGTAACTTGTTGGCATTGAAACCTACTAGCAAATATATATATATTTTATATATATATATTATATATATATTATATATATATATATTATATTGGGAGAATATGTGCTTTAATTTTAGTCAGACCTATATTTTTGAAAGTTAATTCATTTATGGTTAATTAGGCGGGATTTAACTACTTAAATGTAAGGCTACAAATCGAGAAAAATCAATCTCTGAATAATATTTTCGACCTATTAGGTCTCATCAGCAGAGCTATAGATACGAAGATCGCCCCGCGTGTGACTCGAACCCTTTGTGTCGAAACGGCACGCCAGCTTTCTTACACCACGCCAGCTTCTTACCACCACGCAAACGGAAAAATCGCAATTTCGTTTCGACACAAAGGTTCGAGTCACACGCGGGGCGATCTTCGTATCTATAGCTCTGCTGATGAGACCTATTAGGTCGAAATTACTATTCAGAGATTGATTTTCTCGATTTGTTTGCCTACATTATAAGTAGTTAAATCCCACCTAATTATCTCATAAATGAATAACTTTCAAAAATAAGGTCTGACTTAAAATTAAAAGCACATTTATTCCCTCAAATACACTGTCGGCTGAAAATAGCTAAATATGTTTACATTATAAGTAATATATATATATTATATATATATATTATATATATATATATATGTGTGTGTGTGTGTGTGTGTGTGGTGTGTGTGTGTGTGTGTGGTGTTGGGTAGAATCTTTTCATTTATACATGTAGATAATTAAACAACCCCTTAAACAAATTAATTTTCCAATGCAGTACACACATTTTAAAATGTCTATAACACCTTTCTCATCAATTCTTCTCCTTTCCAGCCTCCACATTATTTATTTTTTTAAAAACCTGGAACATCAACCCCTGATGTATGGCACTTCGAAGTGCCGAGAAGTACTCGGGACCTGAACTTTGGTGGACTTTATCCACAAATTCACCCAAACATTAAAAAGTTGGCCAGGAAAACTCGAAAAGATCAAAAATAAAATTGTTTAACAGGAGATGAGTCTTTTGTTTAATTCTACATGTATATTATATAATAATATATATATATATATAGTATATATATATATATTATATATATATAATATATATGTGTGGTGTGTGATGTTGTGTGTGGTTCGGGATAAATTTGACATATATATATTTGGTTTATTTTTCTCCATAGGTTTGGAGTATTTGAGGCACACTAAAAAAAGCTTGGATCACTCATTCATTTATATACGTGATGACAGAGAATAGATGACTGATACCACCTGAATCATGGAAGCAATAACTTGTATCATGATCTCGCCGGCCATCAAAAATAAGATTATGGTTCCTGCCAATGCTCTCTGAAACTGTAAAAACAATCAGGCACTGAACTGAGAATTGCAATAGAGTCATGAAGCTGTGCGCTGTGGCTGTGGTAGAAGAAAGCAACATAACAGACCGATCTGAGTGCGTTCATACTCGAAAATTGCAAAAAAAAGTGTTGGAGGACCCTTAGAATGCCTACGTGGAGTTGCTAACACTGTAGTCAAGCCCTGGATAACAAAGGTAGCCAATGGTAGGTCATATATATGAGAGCAGCGATCGGCCCTTGCCACACATTGGGGAAAAGTCAAAAATGGTTGTCGGCGAATTTTAACAACTACACCAGTCCCAATGTTTGGCCCCGACTCCCTAGATCTAACCCCATGGATTACTTATGATATGGAGCGCTGTTGAAAAAGACATTCAATCGCCGTGTCAGTGCTAGAAAGCCAGTTAATCGGCAGAATTAAGGTAGTTTTGAGACCTTCCAGGGAAATAATATCAGCTTGCTCCAGGTTCAGGAGTAGACTTAAGGTTGTGATCGACGCTAATGGGCGGTTATTTTGAGTGAAAACTGTTGATCAGGTGTAATTCCCGTGCCTATGGAATCTTTTTACAATCCATTAAATTTTTGTAGTTACTAAGCACTTTTTCTTTTTCCTAATGAAACTGTAAAATTTCGGACCGACACTCTGTATATATATATATATAATGGTCCCACCAGACACGTGGTTCGACCTATCAATCTCTTCAGTGCTGGTAGACATTTTGTAAGCTACCTACAGTCGGAATTGAAATCCGATCGATTGGTGTTCTGTCCGACACCTTAACCATTAGGCTGTCATAACTTACAGAATGGGAAGGGATTTTAACTGATTTTTAATACACACATCGCTTTGTATGTTAAAGGCCGTCATAGAGTGCTCCATTCCCATATATAGAAAGAGCGTCGCGTATATATATATATTAATTATATACGAAAACATGGATTCTCAACTCTCTTTTGCTAACCGGCTGAAACGGTTATCGCTCCTGGCAAGTCCCTCTAACGGAATCTAGCCAGAACCTGATGAATAAGTATTTGCTGGTTGGCCCTACTCTTATGTGTTCATGTGCCGTCTTGTCCACAGGAAAAACATACACATGAGTTCGTCAACGAAACTTTTTTGAAAAAAGACGGAATTGAATAACAAAGAAACTTTTAAACTCTCAGGCCCAGATACAAACAACGCACCACAAACACAAAACACACACGCACACACAACATATGTTATATATATATGAATTAGTTGGCACACACCACGTATATATATATTTTTGGCAAAATCTATTTAAAAATGACTACTCAGTGTTTCACGCATTTGCAATCGTAAAGCAATTAGAAATGGCATTTTTAATTGCCTGAAATGCAATTTTATAGTTGTGTCAAATAATTAGATTGGTTCTTTTGCTTTGATACTGCGCTTGTCATATATATACATATACAATATTAATATATATATATATATATATATATATATATTATATATATATAATATATATATAATATATACGTATACATAATATAATACATATACTATACATATATATAATATATATATATTTGTTATGTATGTATATTAATTATATATAGCTATAATATATATATTATATAATATATAATATATATATATATAATATATATATGGGCTCGTCGATTCGAGTTCATTCCTAGACGAAGCTGTTGGCATTCACATAGCGCTAATACCTTGGGAAAGGTTGAATCCATATATTCTCCCTCCAGCAATTTGGTTAAATAGTAGGGCAGACTGGGCCCTAAGCCATGGGTAGGTAACCAGTCTAGAGAGGGATAACTCTTAATTCAAAATTCCTAAGGCTGATCGTTGATGGGTTTTGGCACCTTGATGCATTAATTCTTCCTATCGACTGTGCCAAAAAGTGTGGATGGTCCAACACAAGCCTTCACCACTATAACAAATCACTGTGTGGACGTTCTCATAACTGAACACTCATACGTCAAAATCGACGGGAAGTCCATCCATCATATATAATATATATATATATATATAATATATATATTTATATATATATGCTGTATCTATCTAAGTCTCTCTGTCTCTGTCCTCTCTGTCTGTCGCTCTCTCCTTTCTATCAATCTTCTCCATCTCTCTCTCTCTATATATAATATATATATTATATATATGATTTGTGAATGTGAATACCTTTATATTTGCATACATTTTCGACACAATGTTCTATTACAAATATGCATATAAAGATGTGCATATTCCTGATTATATGTACATGTATAGGTGCATTCTAAATATATAAAGTAAGTTTTTGGTATTTAGGTGTCGACGTATAAGTTCAAAACGCGAGGTCACTCGATTCAAAATCTTGCATACATATTAATATCCTTCTAACTAAGAAACACGCCAAATTTGGTTATTAATTTT
>CM042153.1:1494862-1497362 GCA_023376005.1 Doryteuthis pealeii | reverse complement strand
GTATAGGAGAAAGAAAAGAGAATGTAAACAAATACATATACATACATACATCTCACATATATATATATACATACACTCTCATATATGTATGTACATATACATATACATACATACATAATATATATCATACATATATATATGTACATATACATACATACATACACTCATATATATATTATACACATACATACACTCCATACATATATACATACATATCTCATATATATATATACATACATACACACTCTCATATATATATATATACATACATACATACACTATATATATATATACATATACATATACACATACACTCATATATATATATACATACATACACTCATATATATATATACATACATACACACACATACACTATATATATATATACATACATACATACACTCTCATATATATATACACATACATACACTCTCATATATATATATATATATATATATATATATTACATACATACATACATACATATATATATATATATATATCAATATATATCATATATATATATATTATATATATATATATATATTATATATATATATATATATATATTTTAACATGAAGAGCTGAATGATCAAGGCAATCCAACGATGTTTTCTGTTAACTTCTGACAACTCTGAATGTTTGATGAGGCTTGATGATTAGTATTATCCGCGTTATTCGAACTATTGTCCTCATCTTCATTGTTATCTGTACAACGTTTCGGCCAATGTGCGATCCGGCCTTCTTCAGGTATTTCTTGACGAACCCGGGAACTCTCTCGGACTCGGGAACCTTTTTTTCGGACTCGGGAGCCTTCTTGTCGTAATCGGGAACCTTCTTGTCGTAATCGGGAGCAATCATGGAACTTTGAACATAACCCTTTATTCAGTCCACGCGGGTATCCTGTTCTCATTGCGCTAATTATAGCTGGCGTATAGGTGTTAAGCTGTGTTAATTATTATTCTATGTTACTGCTGCCCCTGACCCGGACTGAACCTGCAGTCTAGAGATAACTGTCACTTAAAACTGTCTTAACCTAATTTATCCACTAGGCCATGTGTTCAATTGGAGGGTACATCGGCCGAAACATTGTACAGATAACAATGAAGATGAGGACAATAGTCCGAATAACGCAGATAATACTAATTCTGACAACTTATGTGAAAATATGAATGTCTATTAGCCGGACCTGTGCATATACCACAGTATGATAATCTAAGTATTACAACGTTTGGTATGTATAAGTTAAGAGCTATACAAATCTAGTCACTACTAGGGTGAGTAAAAAATAATGCCATTTTCTTAATTTTATGTGAATATTTTTTTTACAAAACTAAGACCTACATTAAGACCCTAATGAGGCTCAGAGCAAGAATCCGACGAGTAAGACCAAACTTGTCCATCGACAACGTCCTCCTTCTGCACGACAATGCTCGACCTCACGCACGCATCAGAACAAGGGAGAAAATCACCTCATTTGGGTGGACAACTTTACCGCGTGCTCCATACTCACCAGATTTAGCGCCTTTAGACAATCATCTCTTCGGCCCCATGAAAGAGGGTTTGGAAGGCAAACTTTATTCCAGTGACGAGGAAGTGAAATCTGTAGTGAGGAAGTGGCTCAAAGAACAGTCAACAGAATTTTACGATGCAAGTATATATGCTCTCATTCGAAGGTGGAACATTGCTATTGAGAGAAACGTTGACTATTTGGAGGAGTAGAGATGCTATCCAGAGAAGACTAGCTTCATTTTGATGTATGATATATATTCCTGTGTTGGTAATTATACCTGTCCTAAACAAAATGGCATTACTTTTTTACTCACTTTCGCATGTACCTAACAAATGTGTGTCACACTTTAACATCCACCCCTGTAAAAAGTATGATAATCTTGATTTCTCTCTCTCTATCTCTCTCTCTCTATCTCTCTCTCTTTCTCTCTCTCTCTTTCTCTCTCACTCTCTCTCTCTCTCATTATCTCTCTCTTTCTCTCTCTTTTATTCTCTATCTCTTTCTCTCTCTCTCATTCTCTTTTTCTCTCTTCTCTCTCATTCTCTTTCTTCTCTCTCTTTCTCTCTCTCATCTCTCTCTCTCTCTCTCTCTCATTATATTCCCCCCTCTCTCTCTCTTTCTCTCTCTCTCATTCTCTCTCCTCTTTCCTCTCCTCTTCTTCTCTCTCTCATTCTCTCTCTCTCTTTCTCTCTCTCTCTCTCTCCTCTTCTTTCTCTCTCTCTCTTTCTCTCTCTCTCTTTCTCTCTTCTCTCTCTCATCTCTCTTCTCTCTTTCTCTCTCATTCTCTTCTCTCTCTCCCTCTCTCTCTCTCTCTCTCTCTCTCTTATTTCTCTCTCTCTTTTCTCTCTCTTCTCTCTCTCTCTCTCTCTCTCTCTCTCTCTCTCTCTTCATTCTCTCTCTCTTTCTCTTCTCTTTCTCTCTCCTCTCTTCTCTCTCTCTCCTCTCTCTCTCTCTCTCTCTCTCTATCTATCTATCTATCTATCT
>CM042153.1:1479862-1489862 GCA_023376005.1 Doryteuthis pealeii | reverse complement strand
CGAGCACCATTGGTTCTCTTCTGATCCATTATCAAATCTGATGAAATCTCTTATTATTTGTTATCATTTTCTAAATTAACAGAAGAAAAAAAAAGATTCCAAAATATTAGGTTTTCCATTTTTTTTTTTTTGAATGGTGTCCTTCTTTTTGAATGTAGAGTTTCAGTTCAACTGCTCTGAACAAAGGTAAAATAAATAAAGTTGTCAGAGTGGTCTATTGTCTGTATCAGCGGGGCAGCGAGGGGGTCTACCCCTTTTTAGCTAGCGCTAGACTAGGAAGATATTTCTGAGGTTAGCCACCAAACCTACCGTCAGTTCCTCATTTTATTGCTTATGAATTATGTAAGGATATTTTGACATTTATAGGATTAAAGTTTTATTATTTTTATGAGGTTTGTACTGAAATAATAAAGTAAATCAGATTTGAAGTGCCGTCTTTTTTGACATTGCATAAATAAGTCAATCTTTCGAGTATTTCATATTTTCCTTATGTTCTTTTTCTCTTTAGAAATATGTGATTCATTCATTTTAACACCGCCCTGTCGGCTGGGACGTTAGAATGCACCGACTGAACCTCTGCAGGGGTAAGACTCCCCCAATGGGCCACCTATTGGCCGTGGGTGGCGACCCGTGATGCTTAAGGATAGAGCCCAGGTGGATGAGCAGTTCATGACATGCAATACTCCACTTTGGCCCTATCTTGGGCTAGACGGGCGGTCGGAGAGGCCCCTCCGTTCAATCGGCTGGCCACGTCAAGCCCTAGCACCTATATGATTTTCCCAACCCTATTGCCCTTATGGCAAGCCCCAACCCCTTTTTATCATAAGGGTGCTAGAAGGCGGTGACTGCGGGTCTACATGTCCTGGGAATGACGTTAAACTCTATCTGATGGTGAGGTTCCAGTTTTGGAGGGTTGGGAATGTGGAGCACCCTTTCATCACCATTGCTCCCTGGTCCACTCTGACCGGAGTGGTAGTACCTGTTTAGGGTCCCATCTATGGGTTAAATAGAAAAAATGTATTTATAAAAAAATTGTATTATCCATTAAGAATTGATTTATTTCAAAACTTTATGGCATTAAATGACCCACTGAGGTTGATATGCCGTAAAACAAAACAAAACAATCATTTTAACAGTATGTCAACCTGCGTAGGGTTATTTCATACGTAGAGATTAGGGAAAATTAACTTAATTCTACATTTATACCTAATTTTGTGCAAAGTCTGATGATATCAAGTATTTCTATCTAATACATATAATTTGCACACAGCTGTATGGTTTCAAGTATTCCTATCTAATATTAATGATTACTAGCAGGACCTATGGATATACCACAATATGATAATTCAATTATTGCAACGTTTGATATGTTTATTTGAAAAGATATTCCTAAATTGTTAAATATGTAAAAAAATATAATAATCTTACTTATTTACTCACTTTCACTTTTTTTTTCTTTCTTTCCTTCATTATGTTCGATTGAAAAAGATTAGCGTCATCGCTTCCGTGTGCTCACCCCCTCTCTCCTCTACTCTTACTTTCTTTCCTTCATTATGTTCGATTGAAAAAGATTAGCGTCATCGCATCCGTGCGCTCAACCCCTCTCTCCTCTACTCTTACTTTCTTTCCTTCATTATGTTCGATTGAAAAAGATTAGCGTCATCGCTTCCGTGCGCTCAACCTCAACCCCTCTCTCCTCTACTTTTACTTTCTTTCCTTCATTATGTTCGATTGAAAAAGATTAGCGTCATCGCTTCCGTGCGCTCACCCCTCTCTCCTCTACTCTTACTTTCTTTCCTTCATTATGTTCGATTGAAAAAGATTAGCGTCATCGCTTCCGTGCGCTCACCCCCTCTCTCTTCTACTCTTACTTTCTTTCCTTCATTATGTTCGATTGAAAAAGATTAGCGTCATCGCTTCCGTGCGCTCAACCTCAACCCCTCTCTCCTCTACTCTTACTGTCTTTCCTTCCTTATGTTCGATTGAAAAAGATTAGCGTCATCGCTTCCGTGCGCTCACCCACTCTCTCCTCTACACTTACTTTCATTCTTATATCTTTCTTTCTTTCTTTCTTTCCTTCATTATGTTCGATTGAAAAAGATTAGCGTCATCGCTTCCGTGCGCTCAACCTCAACCCCTCTCTCCTCTACTCTTACTTTCTTTCCTTCATTATGTTCGATTGAAGAAGATTAGCGTCATCGCTTCCGTACGCTCACCCCCTCTCTCCTCTACTCTTACTTTCATTCTTATATCTTTCTTTCTTTCTTTCTTTCTTTCTTTCCTTCATTATGTTCGATTGAAACAGATTACGATTCCTTGGCGAGTGCTCAGCCGACTGAGGGAAATATTTAAAACTACATTTATTTTGAATCATTTGGAGATGCTCCAGTATCCTAAAAATCCTATTCAAAACCCGCTATTCATGATAAGAATTTCACAGTTTCTTAAGGAAAATCTCAAAATGCAATTTATTATTTACATATTAACAAAGCTACAGCTAACCCTGCGGGTGGCGTTGTTCCTGCCAGTATAAAAGAATAAAAAAATATATATAAATAAAATATAAAAGTATAAAAAATAAATCAATAAATAGACCGTGGAATTACCCACACACGACTAAATAAGCTTAGCATCACGTCATCTCCTCTTGAGAGTTGGATTAAGCCGTGCCGTCTGTGGAATCGTCACCGGGAGATTGTAAGTTAAGTAACTTATCAATTGTGGTATCAGCCAAGAAGCAGAAAGAACTGATAAGAGGTATTGGGCTGTCAGGGGCAGATAATCCATTTAATTGCACCCGGTGCGCCGACGATGACTCGATATGCCAAAAAATTGTTGGTGAGGAGTGGAGAATAAAAAGAAAAATGAGGAAAAAATTGTCGAAAATGATAGAGAAGGAAAGAAAGAGAAAAGGAAGAAAGAAAGAAAGAAGAAAGAAAGAAAGAAAGAGGTGTGAGATAAAACTGGAAAAAATGAGAGTGTAATACGGATATAGAAAGAAAGAAAGAAAGAAAGAAAGAAAGAGAGAGAGAAAGAGAGAGAAAGGGAGAAGGAATGGAGATAAGACTGAAAAAAGGAATATTATGCGGATATATAAAGAAAGAAGGAAAGAAAGAAAAAGACAGAAAGAAAGAAGGGAGAGAGGGAGATAAAACTGGAAAAATGAGTGTGTAATATGGATATAGAAAGAAAGGAAGAAAGAAAGAAAGAAAGAAAGAAAGAAAGAGAAAGGAAGAAGGAAGGGAAGACTGGAAAAAAATGAATGTTATGCGGATATATAAAGAAAGAGGGAAAGAAAGAAAAAGAAAGAAAGAAAGAAAGAAAGAAAGAAAGAATGAATGAATGAAGAGAGGGAGATAAGACTGGGCAAATAGAGTGTAATACGCGTATATAAAGAAAGGGGATAGAAAGAAAAAAAAGAAGGAAAATAAGAAAGAAAGAAGAAAGAAAGGGGGAAAGAAAGAAAGAGGGGAGAGAGGGAGATAAAACTGGAAATAAGAGTGTAATATGCGCGTATATAAAGAAAGAGGGATAGAAAGAAAAAAAAGAAGGAAAATAAGAAAGAAAGAAAGAAAGAAGGAAAGAAAGAAAAGAAGGGAGAGGGAGATAAAACTGGAAAAATGAGAGTGTAATACGCGTATATAAAGAAAAGGGATAGAAAGAAAAAGAGAGAAGGAAAATAAGAAAGAAAGAAAGAAAGAAAGAAAGAAAAAGAAAGAAAAAGGAGAGGGAGATAAAACTGGAAAAATGAGAGTGTAATACGCGTATATAAAGAAAAGGGATAGAAAGAAAAAGAGAGAAGGAAAAAGAAAGAAAGAAGAAAGAAAGAAAGAAAGAAGGAAAGAAAGAAAGAAGGGAGAGAGGAGATAAGACTGGAAACATGAGAGTGTAATACGCGTATATAAAGGAAAAGGGATAGAAAGAAAGAAAGAAAGAAAGAAAGAGAGAGAAAGAAAGAGAGAAAAATGAGAGTGTGTAATACAGATATATAAAGAAAGATGGGTAGAAAGGAAGAGGAGTGAAAAAAAAAAAGAATGTTTGTTTGTTGTTTTTTGTTTGTTTTTTATTTAACGGCATATCAACCTCGGCGGGTCATTTAATGCCGACAAAGTTTTGAAATAAATTAATTATTAATGGTTACTCAACTTTTTTACAAACACATTTTTCTATTTAACCCATAGATGGAACCCTAACAGGTACTACCACTCTGGATAAGAGTAGACCAGGGAGCAATGGTGATGAAGGGGTGATCCACATTCCCCAGACCCCAGAACTGGACCCTCGCCATCAGTTATAGTTTATCGTTATTCACAGAACATGAAGATACTCAACATCTGCACATGTATGATAAAAAGAGTCGGGGTTTTCTATAAGTGCAATAGTGTTGGGACAATCATATAGGTGCTAGGGCTTGACGTAACCAGCCGACTGATTGGGGGTGGACTTCTCGCCCGCCCGTCTAGTCTAAGTATGAGCCTAAGTGGAGTGTTGCAGGTCATGGACTGCTCATCCATCCGGGTTTCGACTCCACCCACGACCAACAGGTGGCCCCATGTGGGGGGCAGAAGTGCAGTCGGCGTATTCTAAAGCCACTGCCGACAAGGCTGAAAAATAAAAGGAAAATAAGGGGATGTAATAAAGATTAATAATGAAAGAACTAAACAAACAAGAACGAATGGTAAATGAAATAGCAAAAGATAGTAAGAAATAAAAATAAACTAAAATTTGAAAACGAAAGAAAGAAAGAAAGACAAACAAACAAAAAGAAATAAAAAAAACAAATGAATGAAAGAAAAAAACACAAAGAAAGAAAAGAAAGAAATCGGAAGAAAAAAATATGGAAAAAGGAATAAAAAACGAAATCGAATTTACAGGGCGTCCATAAAGTCTATTTACCTCGTTCGCCGGATATCATTTGTAACAAGAATGAAAGTAAACACAGTTTCCTCAATCTTCTACTACCAAGTGTCACGCTATCAAGTCCGACGCAAACGTTCACAAGTCTCTAGTCCGACGCAAACGTTCCATGTCTCTAGTCTGACGCAAAGTTCCCTAGTCTTTAGTCTGACGTAAACGTTCACAAGTCTTTAGTCTGACGTTAACGTTCACAAGTCTCTAGTCCGACGCAAACGTTTCCTAGTCTCCAATCCGACGTAAACGTTCCCTAGTCTTTAGTCTAACACAAAAGTTCCCTTGTCTCTAGTCCAACGCAAACGTTCACAAGTCTCTAGTCCGACGTAAACGTTTCCTAGTCTTTAGTCTGACGCAAACGTTTCCTAGTCTCTAGTCCAATGTAAACGTTCACAAGTCTCTAGTCTGACGTAAACGTTCACAAGTCTCTAGTCCGACGCAAACGTTTACAAGTCTTTAGTCTGACACAAAAGTTCCCTTGTCTCTAGTCCAACGCAAACGTTCACAAGTCTCTAGTCCGACGCAAACGTTCCCTAGTCTTTAGTCTGACGTAAACGTTTCCTAGTCTCTAGTCCGACGTAAACGTTCACAAGTCTCTAGTCTGACGTAAACGTTCACAAGTCTTCAGTCTGACACAAAAGTTCCCTTGTCTCTAGTCCGACGTAAACGTTCACAAGTCTTTAGTCTGACGTAAACGTTCACAAGTCTTCAGTCTGACACAAAGTTCCCTTGTCTCTAGTCCGACGTAAACGTTCACAAGTCTCTAGTCTGACGTAAACGTTCACAAGTCTTTCAGTCTGACACAAAAGTTCCCTTGTCTCTAGTCCGACGTAAACGTTCACAAGTCTCTAGTCTGACGTAAACGTTCACAAGTCTTCAGTCTGACACAAAAGTTCCCTTGTCTCTAGTCCGACGTAAACGTTCACAAGTCTCTAGTCTGACGTAAACGTTCACAAGTCTTCAGTCTGACACAAAAGTTCCCTTGTCTCTAGTCCGACGTAAACGTTCACAAGTCTCTAGTCTGACGTAAACGTTCACAAGTCTTCAGTCTGACACAAAAGTTCCCTTGTCTCTAGTCCGACGTAAACGTTCACAAGTCTCTAGTCTGACGTAACGTTCACAAGTCTTCAGTCTGACACAAAAGTTCCTTGGTCTCTAGTCCGACGTAAACGTTCACAAGTCTTTAGTCTGACGTAAACGTTCACAAGTCTTCAGTCTGACACAAAAGTTTCCCTTGTCTCTAGTCCGACGTAAACGTTCAAAGTCTCTAGTCTGACGTAAACGTTTACAAGTCTTCAGTCTGACACAAAAGTTCCCTTGTCTCTAGTCCGACGTAAACGTTCACAATCTTTAGTCTGACGTAAACGTTCACAAGTCTTCAGTCTGACACAAAAGTTCCCTTGTCTCTAGTCCACGTAAACGTTCACAAGTCTCTAGTCTGACGTAAACTTCACAAGTCTTCAGTCTGACACAAAAGTTCCCTTGTCTCTAGTCCGACGTAAACGTTCACAAGTCTTTAGTCTGACGTAAACGTTCACAAGTCTTTCAGTCTGACACAAAAGTTCCCTTGTCTCTAGTCCGACGTAAACGTTCACAAGTCTTTAGTCTGACGTAAACGTTCACAAGTCTTCAGTCTGACACAAAAGTTCCCTTGTCTCTAGTCCGACGTAAACGTTCAAAAGTCTCTAGTCTGACGTAAACGTTCACAAGTCTTCAGTCTGACACAAAAGTTCCCTTGTCTCTAGTCCGACGTAACGTTCACAAGTCTTTAGTCTGACGTAAACGTTCACAAGTCTTCAGTCTGACACAAAAGTTCCCTTGTCTCTAGTCCGACGTAAACGTTCAAAAGTCTCTAGTCTGACGTAAACGTTCACAAGTCTTCAGTCTGACACAAAAGTTCCCTTGTCTCTAGTCCGACGTAAACGTTCACAAGTCTTTAGTCTGACGTAAACGTTCACAAGTCTTCAGTCTGACACAAAAGTTCCCTTGTCTCTAGTCCGGACGTAAACGTTCACAAGTCTTTAGTCTGACGTAAACGTTCACAAGTCTTCAGTCTGACACAAAAGTTCCCTTGTCTCTAGTCCGACGTAAACGTTTCACAAGTCTTTAGTCTGACGTAAACGTTTCACAAGTCTTCAGTCTGACACAAAAGTTCCCTTGTCTCTAGTCCGACGTAAACGTTCACAAGTCTTTAGTCTGACGTAACGTTCACAAGTCTCAGTCTGACACAAAAGTTCCCTTGTCTCTAGTCCGACGCAAACGTTCCCTAGTCTTTAGTCTGACGTAAACGTTTCCTAGTCTCTAGTCCGACGCAAACGTTCACAACTCTCTAGTCCGACGCAAACGTTCACCACTCTCTAGTCCGACGCAAACGTTTACAAGTCTCTAGTCCGAGGCAAACGTCCACTAATCTCTAGTCTAGATCCGTTCACTGATACTGCGTCTTATAATCCGGTGCGCCTTATTCTCCGAAGAATACGGTATAGATATAGAAAAATAGATATAGGAAAATAACTTCAATACGTACTCCTCATTTAGTAATAATTTCGACATATTTGTCTATTCAACTGCTTTTGAAATATTTTTTAAGCCGTAAAGAGATTTTATGGACACCCTGTACATTAGAAAAGAAACGAGAAGTCTATAAAATAAAGTTATAATTTTCAAGTTAATTTACTAAAAAGATTTACTTTTCGTAACAAAGTTATTTAAGAAATGTGACATTTTTAAATGAGATTATTTTCAAAAGTTTTAAATTTCTAAGTTATTTCTTTTATTCATGTTGCTGTCATGATAAGCTTAACGGAAACATATTTTCATGTATGTTCAGCGTTTCGTTTCATTGAGAAAAAAAACCCAGAAAAATATTAGATTATGAGAAGCCTTGGATGGTCATGTGGTTTACACAACCACCAGCCTGGATATATATATATATATATATATATATATATATATATATATAATATAACACACACCAACGCATATATATATATAATATATATATATATATATATATATATATATATATATATATATGCATTCATCAGGTGACGATGATCCGAATACCATCAAATAAATAGATATGTAATACCTTTTCATACTTATTCTATTATATTATATAATAGCTCTCTCTCTCTCTCTCTCTCTCTCTTATATTATATATATATATATATAATATATATATATATATATATATAACACACACACGTATATATATATGTATATAATATTGCTGAACTAAATATACTAATGGAAAAAAATAAATAACATAACTGCATAAAGTAACCAAAATTAAAAATAAATAACATAAAATTAATATTCCTGTTTATCTTATAACTTTTCCTTCACTTATATATATATATATATATATATATATATATATATATATGCTGATGACAAATCGGTCGGGTTCGATCCAAGTCTAAAGCAGCCTGCCTTATCTAGTCCCACTGATGAACCGTGAAACGTTGAAAAAGGACTGTATGTAAATGACAAATATCTCATCTATTAACCACACACACACACAACACACACATATATATATATATATATAATATATATATATATATTATAAAGTTGTAGAACATTTTTACTCTCTACCACGGTTTCGGTGTTCGAGGTATACCTTCTTCAGGAGAACCCTCCTGAAGAAATCTCATGAATCCTCAGACAAAATATTAATTGATCGAAATTGTTTGTATTTTTATTCCTTGTTCTTCAACTTTTAATAACATTTTTTAAGATTTTTCCTAATCAGTTTTTTCCTCCTATATACACATATATATAAATATGTATTTGATATACCAAACTTATTGGTAAATTCTCGCGGTGAGAAAAAAACAGCAAATAGTTTGATTGTAAAAATATACTACCAAACATCAACCGGGGATAAAAAATTTTTTGGAAAAAAAGAAAAGACCAAGATAATCGTACCAACAAAAAATAATCTATTGATACACTATTTTGGCCAAAAGAAAAAACAATTTAGATGCATATATATATATATATATATATATATATATATATATTATATATATATATATATATATATATATATATATATATAAGATATATATATTCATATAAAACAGCCAGGAGACTAATGCTAATAAGTAAAAAGTACTCAATACCTAAGTAGAGCAAATAATAAAGATAAATCTAATGTATCAGACGAACCTACTGAAAGTTTCGCTTAATACTCTTCAGGGCTAAGATCTGACTCTCAGCCCTGAAGAGCATTAAGCAAAACTTTTAGTCGGTTCGTCTGACACATTAGATTTAGATTTATATAAATATATATAAATATGTGTGTATGGGGGGGCTATAATGTATATGTATGTTCGCACGCACACAGTTAGTTATTATTTTTATTAATCAGTATTTAACATGAGTCTATTAAACAGCACAAAGGAATGGAAACTAAACATCGTCACTCCCCCGCCCATGATTGTTTAAATAAGGCGGGAAGTTTGTGTAAGAAAAATAAATTAAAATGGCGGCTAAGAAGCCACTTTGTGCCTGCACGTGTCGGTCATCAAACTCCACCCCCCCCTCTTCTGTTTGCCCCTGGAGACTTGGCCACTCGACAGATCAACCAAGTGTACGCATGGGCCCATGTATTCGGAGATAGAACCAAATGCCAGGCAACATTTTATGAAACTAATACGACTATAAGTGTTCGTTCTTGTCGCTTGTCTAGTAGGTAGAGTGTTTGCTTTAACCGTAGCTCAGTCGGTAGAGCGTTCGGCTAGAAACCACAAGGTTCCTAGTTTGATTCCAGCCCTCGTCAACTCAGCGTATGAGTAGCACAGGGATCTGTGCGGTAAGGTAAGCAGCTGATGGTAGGTGTGGCGCTCCACCTCCTATGCCAAAAACAATCTCCTTGGTCTAGCGCTTGTGAAAAGGGGATAGACTCTCTCGCTGACTGGCTGATACCGATTTTAGCCCCCCCACCTATGACTACTATATTATATATACTAGCAAATATATGCACGTATTTAAGTTTTAATGAGATAAAATATATGGTAATTTTCACCTTTAGTTGTCAAAATTCCAGCATAAAATTGTGCGTGCGCATTATCTGAAATTA
>CM042153.1:1467626-1474762 GCA_023376005.1 Doryteuthis pealeii | reverse complement strand
ATTGTGTGGTTGATGGCGTGTATAGATCAACCCTATTCACACACTTTTCCATTTTTTATACCAAAAAGGTTATATTAACATGTTAAGAATGCCGCTACTATATAACACTGCATTTTATATTATTTTTTAAAAAATACGACTGATGATATATATTATATATATATATATATATATATATATATATATTATATATATATATATATATATTATATTATTTATTATTATATACTATTATTATTATTTTAAATTTTCTGTCATCTATTTGTTTGTTTATGTACAGTGGTATTTATCTTTCTGTCTGTATGTGTATATATTTAACTTGAATTTAAGTTTCACTGTCTTTCTGTGTATCTGTTAATATATTTTAATTTGAATATGTGGCTGGTGTGTTTGTGTGATTTTTTAAAAAAAAAAATTCTTTTGTGAAGGGGGAGATGGTGAGATTTGTTTAAATTTGTAAGAGAGTATGTGTATGATATATATATATGTTCTGTTAAACTCTACTGACAATTCTTGTCGGACGAGTTTTTGCTCGATCCTTTCTAACTGCCTGGCCATCTTTTTAATATCGGGGTGGAATTGGTGTAGCAATCCACTAAATTATTTTACGAACGCTTTCTGCACGTCTTTGTGTCATCATCAGGTGTGAAACTGGTGGAATGTTTTCGTTGTCTCGCTTTTAAAACGAGCAGTAGCATTAGGAATTAGTAGTAGGAGGGGTTCACAAGTTCCGTTTAAACGAACAGGGGCAGTAGAAATTTGTAGGAGGGGGGGTCTCACAAATTTGTAAGAATGTAAGGGGAATAGTGGAAGGAGGATTGGCGGGAAAATATAGGCATTTGAGGACATGTTGACTAGTTTCAAAGTGTATCTTGTTTAAGGCGGGTTTGTTTTGTTTGATATATAAGGCTTCGAGTATTTGGAGTTTTTGTTTTTTTTTCTTGTTTAGTATAATCGTATTTTCAGTTAAAAATTTTTCCGGTATATATATATATATATATATATATATATATATATATATATATATATATATATATGTGTTGTGTGTGTGTGTGTGTGTGTGTGTGTGTGTGTGTGGAGAAAGGTAGACAAACACGGGATGTTATGGAAATTGGATGTTTATTGTCGACGATGCAACGTTTCGGTCTGTTAGACCTTCTTCAGGACTTGGATATAGCATATCGGTTCAATCAGATGTATTTGCGAACTCACGAACTCTCTCTCTCTCTCTCTCTCTCTCTCTCTCTCCTCTCTCTCTCTCTATCTATCTATCTCTCTCTCCCTCTCTTCTCTCTTCTCTCATACACACACACACACACACATACATACACACACACACACACATACACACACACACATACACACACACATTCTTGCATGTATTTAATTTAGATTCACCCACATACGCAAGCGTGCGCACACACAAAACTGTATATAAAAAGTAAAATTGGTTGAGTGGCCTATTGTCGGTATCCATCGGACAGGAAATGAGTCTGTCCCCTTTTCGCTAGTGCTAAACCAGAGAAATTGATCTTTTACTGAGCCTGACCGCCACACTTACCATCAGTTCCCCACTTTATCGTGCAGATCAGATAGCCCAATCTGTGCTAATCATGCGCTCATTTGGAAGGGACCGGTATTGAGCCCTGATTCTTGTTTTTACATTAGATAGATAGATAGATAGATAGATAGATAGTGTTAAGTTTTTAAATGCCATTCTTGGCCAGTTGAAAAGGGCTTAAAGTAAGTAAGTCCTGAGTTATGGAATCCATTGCTTTGCGAATAAGTCCTATCCTGCGTATAAGTCATATCCTGCGTATTGTTAAAGGACCAGTGATTTAATCCTATGTCCGTCGTCCACAAAGGTTCAAAGTAGTTATGGCCAGTACTGTTGGTTTAAGTATTGTATCAGCAGCAGAGTAATGCCAGTGATTGGCCAAGAGAAATCACATGGTTCTTGCCGAGTCTATAAGTAAAAGCAGGCGTTTAGCACACACCTTATATAGCAAAAATCTCAACAGATAGATAGATAGATAGATAGATAGATAGAATGCCGAATGTAAACCAAAAAAAGTTAGAAATTTATGAAATACCAATTGGAAAAATAGAAAAGATAATTCTAACAAGAGAGAAAAGAAAAGTGTTGTATTTTTTTTAATCAGCAAAGGCAAATCTATATATTGATACGGTTGTTCCTAAATCCTGGACTCCTGCCCTAATTTACGCTATGTTTTAACGAGCAACTGTCAGGCGAATTTCTAACCCAACTTTTTTCCCGAGTCGTGTATTTGTCACTTTCATTTATACTGTGACATTTGATGCATGAAATAAGTCTATCCCCTTTTCACTAGCGCTAGACCAAGGAAACAGTTCTTTTGCGCCTGACGTGTAGCGCCACACCTACCATCAGCTTCTTACTTTACCACACATATATCTGTGCTACTCAGTAACACATTGACCTTTCTGTTGTTTACGATATTTCATTTCCAAATTTTAAAATATTCCGTCAAATAATTCTAAGTCAAAACGTTCATTATGATGTGACACCCTGTTGGTGGGACAGAGAATACACTGACAGTATTCCCTGCAGAGGGGTTAAACCCTTCTCCCCCAGGTATGACATTAAACTTCATTTGACGGTCAAGGTGAACATGAAAGTAATGGTGATGAATGGGTACTCCACACTCCCCAGAGGTACAAAATTGGAAGTTCACCATTAGATGCAGTTTAACTCATAATGTCCTATACCGCCTCAGTCCGCCCGGCTGGAAGTCATCTTTGTTTTCTTAATCCACCCCAAATGATAGACTTTGTTTAAATGTAATATTAAACATTATTTAGAAGTCTTTAATTCAAGGTAAATATCTCAGGTAACTTTAAATGAAAAGGATAATTTTTAGAATTGGAGAATAAAGGATTTTATGTAATGAAATGGCAAATCAAATTTCTGGCTCCTCTTGATTTTTGTTCCGCTAATAGAACAATATTATTGAACATAACAAAATAGAAATGAATAGAGGCATGAATGAATTAGAAACGTGAATGGAATTAACAAAACAAGACAGAAAGAAAGAAAAGAAGGAAAATATGAAAGAAAGAAAGGAAAAAGAAAATAACAGGAAACGAAAAGAAAGTAAGAAGGGATTAACAGGTCTGAATTGAAAAAGAAAGAAAGAAAGAAAGAAAGAAAGACAGGAACAAAGAAAGAAAGAGAATCAGGAGACATTAAAATGTTGACTGAACCAAAGAAGGATAAAGAAAGAAGAAAAAGTTGTTGAAAGAAAAGAAAGAAAGAAAGAAAGAAAGAAAGAAAGGTTTTGTTTTGTTTTGTTTTACGGCATATCAACCTCAGTGGGTCATTTAATGCCGATTAAGTTCTAAAATAAATTCATTCTTAATGAATACTCATTTTTTTTTATAGACTCATGTTTTTTCTATTTAACCCATAGATGGGACCCTAACAGGTACTACCACTCACAGTTGACCAGGGAGCAATGGTGATGAAAGGGTGACCACATTCCCAAAACCTCCAAAACTGGAACTTAACCATCAGATAGAGTTTGTCATTTCCAGGGCATGAAGACCCTCAGTCACAGTCTTCTAGCACCCATATGATAAAAAAAAAGAAAGAAAGAAAGAAGGAAAGAACGAAAGAACGACGATCATGGAGAGAAAAATAAAGTAAAAGACTAATTCCAATATTGAAAGCCACAAAGGAATAAATGAATAAAAACAAACAGTTTGATAAAGATGAAATGAGTGGGTTAATGAGATACCCAGGGAATAGAAATGAGAAAAACGTGACCTGCAAAAAAGAAAGAAGGAAAGAAAGAAAGGACAAAGAAAATAACGAGAGAAGAAAAGAAAGTAAAGAGGAATTCATGTGTCGGAATTGAAAAAGAAAGAAAGAAAGATAGAAAGCAAAAAAGACAGGAACAAAGAAAGAAAGAGAATCGGGTGACACTAAAATGTCGACTGAACCAAAGAAGGATAAAGAAAAAGAAGAAAAGAAAAAAAAGAAAGAAGAAGAAAAAAGAAAGAAAGAAAGAAAGAAAGAAAGAAAGAAAGAAGAAGAAAAGTATCAAGAGATGTTTAAAAAGACGATTGAACCAAAGAAGGTGAAGAAAGAAGAAAAACTTGTGTGAAGAAAAAAAGAAGAAAGAAAGAAAAAAGAAAGAAAGAAAGAAGAAAGAAAAAGAAAAAAGAAAGAAAGAAAGAAGAAAGAAAGAAAGAAGAAAGAAAGAAAAGAAGGAAAGAAAGAAAGGAGAAAGAAAGAAAGAAGAAGAAGAAAGAAAGAAATAAAGAAAGAAAAAGGAAAGAAAGAAAGAAAAAAAGAAGGAAAGAAAAAGAATCAAGTTATGTTTAAAAAGCCGATTGAACCAAAGAAGATTAAAGAAAGAAGAAATAGTTGTTGAGAAGAAAGAAAGAAAGAAGGAAAGAAAGAAAGAAGGAAAGAAAGAAAGAAATTACGAATGTAAAATGAATTAGCAGAAAGCGATAAAAAATATGTAAGAAATAAAAATAAGTAAAAGTTGAAAACTAAAGAAAAAAGAAAAGAGGAAAGAAAGAAACAAAGAAACAAAAAAAACAAAGAAAGAGACAAAGAAAGAAAGAAAGAAAGAAAGAAAGAAAGAAAGAAACAAAAGAAGAAAGAAACAAACAGGAAAGTATGGGAAATAAAATAAAAGGAAAAGAAAAGAAAAGATAGTAAGAAATAAGAATAACTTGAAAACGAAAGAAGAAAGAAAGAAAGAAAGAAAGATAATACAAGACAAGACTGCTGAACAAAAGAAAGAATTTATTTTGAAAAATTAAAGAAAACAAAAGAATAAAGTTCAACATTAAATTAATTTCAAAATGGAATACAAAAAATTAAAAAATCTTTTTTGAATATTCTGTAAAAAATCTTTACGAAAAAAAAAAAACGAACAAAAAAAAATGAACAAAAAAAGTAGAGAAAGAAAGAAAAATCTTATGTAAATTTACTGATGAAATCGTGAAAGAAAGAAAGAATGAGAAAGAAGAATATGTTAAAAGCGAGAAGAAGAAGAAGAAGAAGAAGAAGAAGAAGAAGAGAGGGCGGGGTGGGTACGTGTCTAGTGACTTTGTTCGCTTTTGCTGAGGCTAATGGTGTCATTTTGTTTGCATAAGAAGCGACAATCCGAAATGAAAACATTTGACGTGATGAATTGGCACGAGTGCGTTCTCAAGTCTCGTTTTCACTTCTCGGACGGACGAAAAACTACGAGACGGGGATAGGCAGATAGAAATAGGGAACAAGGATAGAAAGAAAGAAAGAATTAATGAAAGCTTCCCGAAATTAAATATATGAATTACTTAGGGGCAACTCATAAGGTGTAATGGTTAGTATCGAGATTTTCGGTACTTTTTGACACACCTTGTATTCTGAAAAAAAAACCATTAATTTACATTTATTGTTCATTTCTATCTTGGTAAATACAGCTTCAATCTCGATACTTTTATGACATACCTATATATATATATATATATATATATATATATATATATATATATATATATATTCTTTGTTGGGGTACCAAGTTTCTTGGTACAAGGTGATTCTAGGCTGATCCTATTCTCTAAATGTAGTTTGTTGTAGAGTTCAGGTTCTGTAAGAGAGCTCAATGCTTAATTTTTATAAACAGAACAAATTTATTGGTTAATAAAAAGGCCTTAAATACCATGGGTATCGTGATTATGGACAATTTCCACTCGTGGGTATCTGAGGCCCACCGAGCTTCGTCAGACCACGTTTTTATTTTATTCAGCCAAATTCAGTTTACATTTATACATTTCTCCCCGCCCCCGGGGGCGATATTTGTGTATTTTTCTTTCAAGCGTCTTTTTAATTAGTGGAATTTTTTATGTCATTCCGACTTCTTCCTTTAGTAGTAGGGATGTCTAATATATATATATATATATATATATATATATATATATATATATATATATATTACATGGTGTAATGGTTTGCAAGGTAGATTCGCAGACAAGAGTCAACTAAGCTGATATTTTTTTAAAAATGCTCAATAAACTAATTAACTTGAATTGAGACCGACATTACCTACCTAGCTTTCACCTGAAGGATCTTCAGGATAATACTCTTTCTATCATTCCCTTCTTCCCCCCTCTCTCTCTCTCTCTCTCTCTCTCTCTCTCTCTCTCTCTCTCTCTCTCTCTCTCTCTCTTTCTCTCGTACTATATTGCATATTAATACTTACTAGCAGAACTTGTGGATAAATCACAGTATGATAATTTAGTTATTAAAACGTTTGCTATCTTTACTTAAGAGCTATTGCGAAATAGTTCAATATGTAAAAAGTATAATAATCTTGATTTAACACTCACTTTTTTTTCTTTCTCTCCTTCTTTTCATATTTTCATTATGTTCGATTGAAACAAATTAACTTTATCGCTTCCGCGCGCTCACACCCTCTCACTTAATTTCCCTACTCTCTATCTTTCTTTCTTTCTTGTTATATTTTTCTGAGTAGCATGTTCTTTTCATTACCTTTATTTCTTTATAATAAAAACGGAATAGTCCAATATTTAGCTGAGGTGACAACATTCAAAAGAAATAAGAATTCAGCGGATAAGTAACTCTAGATAATCAGTATTTACGTTTTTGCATTTCATCTTGGACGATTTGGACGGTTTGATTTTTAACCAGAGGGTGTTGCAAGATGACAACTGCTGTACAATTAAGGAACATGTGTATTAATATATAGATTGTATTTTGAGAGGGTGTAAAGAAAATAACTTTTCAACGTTCCAATCTTAACTATTTTATTTTGAACAGTTCCTGCTACCCTGACATATGTATTGTTTTTGAAAGACTTTTCAATGCTGGACTTTAATCTTCTGACAGGTTCATTTCGATAAACAAAACAGATAGCATGACGGAATCACTAACAAAAATGTAATCATTGCCTTTTAAGACAGCTTCGTTCTGGTTTTAAATAACAATTTTTTTTTTATCTATATTCTTTGTGTAAAATAATATATTAATCTTTTCAACATAAACAAAATTCCAAAAAATGAAAACAACTTCATTGTTTCAGTACGTCCAACAAATACACACACACATATATATCAATATCATAAAGGTACATGGT
>CM042153.1:1442626-1460126 GCA_023376005.1 Doryteuthis pealeii | reverse complement strand
AAGAGACGACCCGTGTTCGGTCGGATTATTATTTTCCTTTTTTTTTTTAATTTAAACATACATATTTATTTATTTCCCGCTGTTCTTTGTTTGCAAGAGTCTTCGTGGTCATATGTTAATGCTCGCTGTTTTTCTTTTTCTTTTCAAATATATATGTTAGGTTAATGTTACTTTTTCACAATACTTAGAAAATCTTAGAAGTCTTGTTACAATTTGTGAGAAGACATAGACTGTGAACGTACCTGTAAGCTAGAATATTCAAAATAAAGTGTTTGATTTAAACTCAGTGAATCTATGGAAAATAGCCCGGTGGCCGCTTCATAACCCTTGACCTCCTATTCATATCAAAATATTCCTGGCAAGCTCCAACCCCTTTTTATGATATGGGTGCTAGAAGGCGGTGGCTGAGTGTCTACGTGTCCTAGGGAATGACGTTAAACTCTATCTGATGGTGAGGTTCCAGTTTTGGAGGTTTGGGGAATGTGGAGCACACCGTCATCACCATTGCTCCCTGGTCCACTCTGACCCGGAGTGGTAGGACCTGCTAGGGTCCCATCTATGGGTTAAATAGAAAAATGTATTTATAAAAAAATTGTATTATCCATTAAGAATTGATTTATTTCAAAACTTTATCGGCATTAAATGACCCACTGAGGTTGATATGCCGTAAAACAAAACAAACCAAATCAAAATATTCCATAGTTCTAGGATTGATTCATAATTGGAAAAAAAAACTATTTTAATTGGTTCTAATTAGTCGTATTTTGCTATGGAGTCAAAACTGACACTTCTCTTACTTCACTCTGTCTGTCACTTTCACCCAATCTATGTATATATCTTGATTACCTCCTCGTTATACATTCTAGTTTTTCTGTGAGAGTAAAGAGTGTGATTTAGAGAGTGCGAAATGTATTTGTATGTTAAGTTTTATCAGCTGGTAGCCCGGCCAACATCTTGAATCTAAATAAATTTAAATTAGGTCAAACGTTCCCTTTCTTAGAAATTTTACCAAATGATTTAGATTTTTTTTAAATTCTTTAACCGTATTCATTTTTTTTTTTAAATTAATTCGGTTTGGAAACTCACTTTTCCCTTATTACAATTATCTACCTAGAGCTCAATGGGTGTACCACCGGGTCACGTTTTGTCTAGTATATATATATATATAATATATATATTATATATTATATATATATATATATATATATATATAGGTGCAGCACACTCTTTGTTTAAGTGGAACAAAATTAAAACCTTTTTGATTATCCTTTATTTTTTCGAACATGAATGTATTGCAACAGGTTAATGGATTAATATAATGTATTAACAAAATTGATATAATGCTTATTTGGTTTAATAATGCTTATTAGGTTTAATAATGTTCAATACAAATGAAATCAAACCAAATTTAAGAAAAAAAAGTTACAAAAGATACAAAGTTTTAGAATTTAGTCATTTATTTGAGATGCTCAAAATGTTCCCCTTCATGTTCCATACAATTCTGAACTCTACCAGCAATACTTTTACAAACTTTTTGACACATTTCAATGGTAATTTCATGAAATTTATCTGAATTTGCATTCTTTAATTCTGAAATTGTTTTCGGCTTAAGATTGTAAACCTGATCTTTAAATACACCCCACAAAAAAAATCCAGTGGTGTTAGGTCTGGTGAACGTGATGGCCATTCAATTGGTCCTCTTCGTCCTATCCATCTACCTTCAAAATGTTCATTTAACCATTCCCTAACTCTTATCCCATAGATATGAAATTAAAAAGGGCGTTAATTATATCGCACCTTATATATGTATGTATATATATATATATATATATATATATATATATATGTGTGTGTGTGTGTGTGTGTGTGTGTGTGTGTGTGTATGTATTTACTAGACGGTTGAAAAAATTTGACTTCTGGGTCCAATCAAAAAATATTCTATTGAGTAAAAATAGATGTTTACTGGGATTTAAAGTTCGTTGTTGATTACGGATTGCTAGTAATTTGACAAACCATTAATTCGGATTAACAGTTGGCTTGAATGGCATAAGAACGTACAAATATTTTAAGAAGGATTTTCTGTGCCCATTCTCCAGATATTTTAGAATCCGAATTACAATTATATCGAGAAAATAAAAATCCTCGAAGAATTTATGTTCTGAAATCCAGAATTGATACACAATTTAGAAAATGGCGTCAGGAAAGAGAAGAAGACAAAAAAAGAAAAAGAAGGAGTAAGATCAAATCTTTGACGATAGAATAAGGAGGCAAGGATTTTAGAAGAATAATTCGTTTCATCAGAGAAATTCCTCAAATTATCGTTTCAATGTTTAACAATTTAATTGAACCCTCAGAAAGCCAGAAAAATATTTTGACTAACGATACTATGTCACACTCTGGATGCGGCCTATTATCTGGTGTCTCTATTTTAGGGTCTGCCAAAAGGGATGTAAGGCACTTTATTTTTCAAAATAAACTTACCCCCCCCCCTCCCCGGCCGATTGAAAAATTACCAAAATTCAGGAATTATCCGATTTTAAAGAGATTTTCAGTGTTGATTCATCAATAATGAATTTGATAAGACATCAATTATTTCATTTCAAAATATTCTGATTTTTTTTTCACTTAACTTTGCACCCTACCCATATTTATTTTTTTTTTTGGGGGGGGGGGCTGCAGAAAATAAATACCGAAAATCGGAAAATTAAATGTAAAAATAAAATAGAATAAAATAAATATTTGAGATTTTTTTACTCTGTATTATTATTATTATTATTATTATTATTATTATTATTATTATTATTATTATTATTATTATTATTATTATTATTATTACTGATGATCATTATGTTATTACTTTTTTAACTTAGACAAAAATTTAACCTTAAATAATTGATTTAATTAATTTTAATTCGTTTTTAAAATGAAAATGAGAGAATATTTTAGCAGTGCCTACTGTATTTCATGCAGAGGCACAATACATCGAGTAGTGAGGCTCCGGTCCTGGAACTCTGGAAAAAAAACTGACTTCTTCATTCTTGATACACATAGACCGTGGCATGTCCTTTAAAATTTGCTGAGGTAAAAAAAACCATCATGTTATAAGCTTGCAGGAATTAAAGATCTATATCATTGTACTTTGCTTGGATGTGGTGGAAGAGTTGCTGCGAGCAGTTTAAAGAAGGCAAAGAGTTTAAAAATCTAATTACTAAGCAAAACTTCCAAGTAACAAGATCAAGCTTCCTAAAGAATATTTTTTGTGCAGTGAATTACAGACCCAAAATTTTGTTTTTTAAAATCTACATAAAAATAATGTAGCAAAATGTATATGGGTAATTCCATGTCAAATCCTTCTGGCCATAAACCAACATCACCCAACCCCTTCAATTTTTCTGAATTTTCTTCCAGGTGTGGACTATGTTAACGTTAGAAAAAAAACAAAATTTGAGCTTCCATTTCAATAATTGGCGGAGTTATGCCGAATTCTAGCTCTCCAAATTTGGTATGGTTGCGAAAAATAGCGATGTTTCTAACCTATTTTTGTCTGTAAAATAGTTCTAGAGCTTCCGTACTCCTAATAATTGGTTTATAAAAGCATTATATCCACACAGAAAAAATATAAGAAGAAAAAACATAAGAAGAAAAAAAGGAGGAGAATAAGATAAAGAGATCGGGGGAAACGTTAGTACAATAACGATGTTTCAATCGATGATGAAAAGAAGAAAAGAAATAAATAAATGAATGAACGAGAGAGAGAGAGAGAGAGAGAGAGAGAGAGAGAGAGAGAGAGAGAGGGGTGGGGGTAAATAAAGATTATTATACTTTTTACACATTGAAGAATTTGCAAAACATCAACACATTGTAAACACATCAAAAGTTGTAATAATCAAATTATCATACTGTGGTATATCCACAGGTCCTGCTAGTTGAATTATATGCTTGACATTACCTCTGAAATATCAAGTAAATTTTTTCGAGTTTTGTTTTTTTTTTTCTTTTTGTTTTGCTTTTTTTTAATTACACTTCTCCAAGGATAACTTTCAAAATAAAATTTCACAACGTTTCGGCCGATGTGACCTCCGGCCTCCCTTAGAGGTTTCTTGTCAAATTCAGGAACCTTCTTGTTAAACTCAGGGGCCTTCATGTCGGCAAGACACATCCGAAGAAATCCGGAATGCATATCGGCCGATATGATGTGCATATATCAATAAAGATAACGAAAAAAGCCCGAAAAAACTGATTGATACAAATTACCAAACGTCACATCAAAACTTCAGACAAATAGAATTTAACAAATTTGAAAAGATTTTGTTGAAAATCTATTAGAGGTCAGGTGACCAGGCTTCACCGTTCATCAGCGGCCCTCTGGAGATCACGTGGGGTCGGTTATAAAAGCAAGTCTTCTTCCGACCTTGCTAGGTACAAGGTGTGGGCTGCTAGATTTAACAAGCCCACGACAGTTGAACTTTCTGTTTCTTACCTCCAAACCTAGACTCTCTCTCGCCAGTGGTCACATGAGGCGAGTTCTCAAAGGATAACCAGCATGCATCATATACACAAGAAGGTTAATGAATGTCTTCTACTTCCACTATGACCCGACGCACGTGTGCATGTGTTGTGATATGCAACATGCATGTGCAAGTGTGTGTGATTATATAAATAAGTAGATATGAGGGCATGAAGATTAAGACAAACCCCATATATATATATATATATAATATATAATATATATATATATATATATATATGAACAAGATAAACTTTGAAACTAGTCAACATGTCCTCAAATGCCTATAATTTCCCGCCAATCCTCCTTCCACCATCCCCCTTACTTTCTTACAAACTAGTGTGCCCAACCCCTTCCTACAAATCTCTGCAACCACTGTTCGTTTGAACAGAACTCCGCCTACAACTAATTCCTACAGCTACTGCTCGTTTTAAAAGCGAGACAATGGAAACATTCCAACAGTTTCACACCTGAAGATGGCAAAAGGACACGCCAAATAGCGCTGGTGAAGAAACCTTTGGTGGATTGCTACACCAATTCCACCCTGACGTTAAAAAATAGACAGTTAAAAGGATTGAACAAAAACTCGTCCGACAAGAATCGTCAGTAGAGTTTAACAAAACATGTTTAAAAGAAAAACAAAATGCTGCTAAAATATACTTATATATAATATATATATATATATTTATATATATATATATATATATATATATATATATATATATATATATACTTGCTTGTGGTAATGGGGATCATTCCATGCGTAGATTTCGTTCGCTCTTTCTTTTTTTTCTCAAATTTTTTTTTTTTTTCTTGCTTTTTTCATTTTGCTAGGGTGGTTGGTTATTCTTTTCTTTCTTTCTTTTTTTCTTTGTTTGTTTGTTTCTTTTTTCTTTCTTTCTTGCTTCTTCTTCTTCTTTTCTTTCTTTCTTTCTTTCTTTCTTTCTTTCTCGCGTATTTTCTTTTCTTTTTTACCTTCTTTCTTTTCTCTTTCTTGCTCGTTTTCCTCTTATCTCTTTCTGTCTTTCTTTCTTTCTTTCTTTCTTTCTGGCTTCTTCTCTTTCTTTTGTTCTGTTCTTTTTTCTTTGTTTTTTCTTTCTTTTTCCTCTTTCCTTTCTGATACAGCTAAACTACTGTGAGAGCTCAAAGAGCTACTGTATGGTGAACTAGTGGAGGGCACCCGACCGGCAGGTAGACCACGCCTACGCTTCAAAGATGTCTGCAAGAGAGACCTGAAGACATCCTGCATTGACATAGGCACGTGGGAGGCTTGTGCAGAAGACCGTGCAACCTGGCGCCCCCTCGTCAAACAAGGAACAAAAAGAAGTGAAGAAGAGAGGAAAAAAGCTGCCACATAAAAGAGAGCTAAAAGAAAGGAGAAACAGCAGCACCCCCAACACCTACAGAAAGCATCACCTTTTATTTGCAGCCATTGCACCAGAGACTGCCATTCGAGGATCGGTCTGCTCAGCCATTCACGTAGCTGTAAGTGAGGGAAAAAACTACACCATCGTCTAAAATAGACGGAAGGTTGCCAACCAACAGTGAGAGCTCGATGTGCCTAGTGCCGGTAAGTGGACGGACAGAGCAATATATAGAATACATTTAGGAAAAAACTTTAAATTTGCTTCATTGTAATAATTCATTTCAACTGTGTAATTACAGCATCTTTAGTCATGAGCAAAATGGTTATTACTGAAGGAATTGTTCAGAACACAAGGATTTAGATATCTAAATCTAATCTAAATTTAAATATTTGAATTTAAAGTTTTTTCCTAAATTATATATACTAGAAAATATATGCACCCTCCGGGTGCAAGTATTTAAGTTTTAATGTAATAGAATATATTATATTAGAAAGGCTAATGAAACTAAATAAGAATGCAGTCGGTGCATTCTAACGCCCAGTCTACACACACACACCTCTGTAGAGGGGTAAGACTCCCCCAATGGGGCCACCTGTTGGCCGTGGGTGTCGACCCGTGATGCTTTAGGATGGAGTCTTGGTGGATGAGCAGTCCATGACCTGCAATACTCCACTGAGAATCTTACTTAGGATAGACGGGCGGTCGGAGAGGCTCAATCGGCTGGTCACGTCCAGCCCTAGTACCTCTATGATTGCCCCAACCCTATTGCTCTCATAGCAAACCCCAACACTTTTTATCATATGGGTGCTAGAAGGCGGTGGCTGTGGGTCTACATGTCCTGGGAATGACGTTAAACTCTATCTGATGGTGAGGTTCCAGTTTGGGGGGTTTGGGGAATGTGAAGTACCCCTTCATCACCATTGCTCTCTAGTCTACTCTGGCCCGGAGTGTTAGTACCTGTTAGGGTCCCATCTATGGGTTAAATAGAAAAATTTATTTATGAAAAAAAATTGTATTATCCATTAAGAATTGATTTATTTCAAAACTTTATCGGCATTAAATGACCCACTGAGGTTGATATGCCGCAAAACAAACCAAACCAAATCCGTCCGTCAATTTGACTACCTATTAACATTTGGACAACGGTACACAGACCTTTGTTACCCAGAGGATTTGACATTCACAAACAAATTCCTCTGCAGGCAATATTTCTGCAACCCTAACTTTTCTAAACTTCCCGACCTAAACTCAACTGTTTGAACTCTACAAACACAAACATTCACGTTTGAAATTGTAGCATTCATATGTTGTATTTGTTGAAAAGAGAAATAAAGGAAAGAAAGTATTGAATGGATAAAAGACGATTATTCTAATTAATTTAACTTACACGTGTATGGATTTACTTTTATAGAACAATCAGAAACATTTGAACGCTGTGCGTATTCGCCGACTAAAGTCAGTAGCTAAATTCAATCCCTTAGCAAAAATAAATAAATAAAAAACTCCGAGTGGTGTAAAAATTAATTTTTTAAAGATGTTTGCTGAGTGGGTAGGAGATAAAAATTCAATGTCACAGATTGTACCATAAGTAAGTAAAATCATCAAATTCATTAAAGGAGTAAAAAGAATAAAACAGTTTGAAATAGAAACTTTGTTCTCATAACGTTAGATAACATATTAGAATAAAACCACCTATATAGAGATATATAATTCTAGAATGAAAAAAAAAATAGAGGGGAAAAAATAAATATTCGACTTGTAGAAAAGGGGGGGGCAACAATGTTATCGCCGTCAAAAAGTCTTTAGCAGCTAAAAATCCGTCGTCGTCGTCATCGTAAAATCTTTAGCAACTCAAAAATCTTCAGCAGCTGAAAAATCCGTCGTCGTAAAAAATCTTCAGCAACTCAAAATCGCAACTCGACTCCTGCCGTCACCCCACTTCTACTTATACTAGTTTCTCCTCAACATGCGGGTGTCTGCGCCCCACACACGAGATTGTCGAGCCAATCCCGGCCGCCGGAATCCTCATAGCTATCATCCGGGCACCTGGCGCTTACATCCGGGACGGTAGCATCTCGACTTCGGTGCCAATGTGTCGCCCGTTCGCATTCTGAAAGAAGCGGGTTCGATTCTACAGTCCTACATGCCAGACAAAGCCTAGCCCGCTTCCTTCGAGAATACCACAGGCCTTGACGTTCGTCACTCACCTCATGTTCTCTGTCACAATAATACCGGACATCTATTTATTAAAACTTGTTTTCAAAAACAATGAGGGCTGTCTAAGCTTCATGCCTCAATTTTGACAGTATTAATTCTATGTTATGACGATTTTCAGTAATGTAACGTAAGCAGTGACGTAGTCTCGGTTACAGGCAAATATAGACCTAATCTCCACTATTATTAAGTTATATTGTCAAGATGTCTCATATAATTTTATCGGGGAAATTGATAACTGCAAAAGTATGATGTATGTACCTCTTTAAAATAGTTGCAAACATTAGCTCTTAAAGCAATGACATTTCAGCTACGTATAACGTGTTTACCCGTTTAAAATGATTAGGGAAATACATTTTTGTACCGCGAAGGAGGCGCTCTTCGTAAAAAAAATTATCGTCGAAGGAAATGAGTTCGAATCCTGGACGAACCTATTTGCATTTCACTTTGTGCTAATGCCATTTGGAAAGGCATGAATTCAATATTTGAGTAAATAATAAGGCAGACTCGGTTCTTTATACAAACAGTCTGCGATTTAAAACCAACTATACTCTGTTTAACAAATTTGACCTTGTGTTACATTCTGTTCATTGCGCATACATTTTTAAACCGTATATAATTGGTGACCATAATTGTTAATGACACTAAGAAAGGCAAGAAGCAGGCGATATCCTGCACAAACAGTCACAGATGCAGATTACGCTGATGACCTTGCGCTTCTTGCAGATACACCGACACAGGCTGAGTCACTGCTGCATAGCCTGGAGAAGGCAGCAAAGAATATCGGCCTCTATGTGAACTTCGATAAAACCGAGTTCATGTGCTTCAAAAAGAAAGGAGACATCTCCACACTTGACGGTAAGTCTCTTAAGCCAGTAGAACAGTTCACATACCTAGGTAGTAATATCTCATCCACAGAAAGCGATGTTAATGCACGCATAGGAAAGGTATGGGCGGCCACAAACAGATTATCAGTCATATGGAGATCTGATATCACTGACAAGCTAAAGCGACAATTCTTCCAGGCTCTGGTTACATCAGTATTGCTGTATGGCTGCACCACCTGGACCCTAACGAAGCGCCTTGAGAATAAGCTAGATGGGACCTGCACAAGAATGTTGCGAGCAGTCCTGAACAAGTCGTGGAAGCAGCACCCCACAAAGAAGCAACTATATTGTCACCTGCCCCCCCATCTCACAAACCATACGGGTGAGACGGACTAGGCATGCAGGACACTGCTGGAGAAGAGAGGACGAACTCATAAGCGACGTTCTCCTGTGGAGGCCAGCACATGGACATGCTAACGTAGGACGCCCACTAAGGACCAACATTGACCAACTATGCGAGGATTCAGGATGCTGCACGGAGGACCTCCCAGGGGCAATGATTAATAGGGAAGTTTGGCGAAAGATAGTCATGGATACCCGTGCTGCTTGCGCGACATAATGATGATGATGATGATGATGATGATGATGATGATGATTGTTAAACTGACTCCAGCATAAAATAACCCATCAAGTGTTGGCTTGCTATGAGACCAACCATGTTTTAAAAATAACCGGACACTCTACCGACTGAGCTAAGCCGGTCCTGTTATATACAAATATACAAGCATAATGAGAATTATGTAATGTATTAGTATAGGCACTAGCAATTTTGTCATCTGCTACGATTCTTTCTCATAGAAAAGCCATCGTTAATTTTTTTTTTTTTTGTTTCTATTCATAACTTCGGTCTTTTATCTCATTATTTTGTACTGTAATTAGTATCGAAAATAACCAACTCGCAAAAATGTTAACTCCCCCAACGTAAGGGGAGGGATCAAAATTAAGTGAACTGAAAAAAATGAGAAAGTCTTGAAATAAAATAAATAATGCATTATAAAGATCATTCATTGATAAATAAACACTGAAAATTTCATTAAAATCCGATAATTTCCTGATTTTTGGTAAATTATTTTCTGTAGTGGGGGCTAAAGTCATTTTGTCAAAAACGCATTTTAGGCTCATTTTGCCAGTAGCTATATTTGTAATCTTTAAGAAATATATGCATAGTTCTGTCCTTTCTCAGCGGAGTGGCCTGTTGTGGGTATCAACCTGAACAGCAAGGAAGTCTATTCCCTTTTTGCTAGCGCTAGACCAGGGAGATTGTTTTTAAAAATTTGACCTTGTGTCACATTCTGTTCATAGCGCAGGGGTTTGATAAACACATACATTTTTAAAACCGTAATAAATTGGTGACCATAATTGTTAAACTGACTTGAGCATAAAATAACCCAACAAGTGTTGGCTTGCCGTAAAACCAACCAACCTTTTTAAAATACAGATTATGCAAGTGATGTATTCTATTGGATGTGAGGAAAGGTCTGCAGGGTTTGTTTTTTTGGGGGGGTTGATAAAAGGAAACAAGTTTTTCTACAATGTTTACATTGTAAATTGTGTTCTTCTTAGTCATTCGTTTGTTTGTTTTTTAAATAAGTTGGTTGTATAATATACAATGTATATACTTAATATATTTTTGAATTTTATAAATACTTGTTCTCTCTCTCTCTCTCTCTCTCTCTCCTCTCTCTCTCTCTCTCTCTCTCTCTCTCTCTCTCTCTCTCTTATCTATTTTCTCCTTCTTCTTTGACGTACTTTATCATCTTTTCTTTATTTTTTATTTCTTCTTCGACTATATTTTTTACCTTCATTCTTTCTTTCTATCTACCCTCCCCCTCTCCCCCTCTCTCACTCTCTCCCTCCTCTCTGTCTTTCTCTGTCTCTCTCTCTTATTAACTTTCTCCCATCTTCTTTGACGTACTCTATCATCTTTTCTTTATTTTCTATTCCTTCTTTGACTATATAGTTGTTCTTGTTTCTTTCTTCTATCTACCCCCTCTCTCTCTCTCTCTCTCTCTCTCTCTCTCTCTCTCTCTTCTCTCTCTCTCTCTCTCTCTTTCTCTTATTAACTTTCTCCTTCTTCTTGGCGTACTCTATCATCTTTTCTTTATTTTCTATTCTCTTCTTTGCACTATAAATTTTTTCTTTCTTTCTATCTATGTACCCTGTCTCTGTCTCTGTCTCTTTCTCTCTCTCTCTCTCTCTCTCTCACACACACACACACACTCTCTCTCTCTCTCTCTCTCTCTTCTCTCTCTCTCTCTCTCTCTTCTCTCTCTCTCTCTTATTAACTTTCTCCCTCTTCTTTAACGTATTTCTTTATTTTCTATTCCTTCTTTTACTATATCTTTTTCTCTTCTTTTTGCTGTTTCTTCTCTATTTTCCCTTCTATCTACCTCTTCTCTCTCTCCCCCCCTCTCTCTCTGTCTGTCTGTCTCTCTCTCTCTCTCTCTGTCTCTCTCTGTCTCTTGTCTCTCTCTCTCTCTCTCTCTCTCTCTCTCTCTCTATCTGTCTATCTATCTATCTATCTATCTTGTGTTTTGGAGGAGTGTCTTTCGTTTTCATAAATAAGAGATTTGTATATACCTAATATAGTTTTGCATTTTATAAATACTTGTTCTCTCTCTCTCTCTCTCTCTCTCTCTCTCTCTCTCTCTCTCTCTCTCTCTCTGACTAATTTTTTTTAACTTTACAAAGAATAATACTTAAATTTGAAAAAAGTAATTTTCTCTCTTAAGGTGTGGTCGACGCGGTAGAAAAAAAAAAGGGGGGTTGGTGTGTTTGGGTGGGGGAAGTGAGGGTTGGGTGGGGTGGGGGTGAATTGTGATAAGTCTCCAATAACATCTGAAGGAGTTTCTATGTTTTCAATTAACGCTACCATTTAAATATCAGCACGTGGCCACCGCCGCCGCCGCCGCCACACCTCCACCGCCGCCGCCGCCGCCGCGCCTTCACCCCAAGGCTCGTGCCAAGCAGTAATTACAATCGGCGACATATTTGATCAGTCATGAGTGACCATGCCTCTCCTTAATTTTTCCACCTCCTCCTCCTCCTTTTTACTTCTCCTCTTTCTTCTCCTCCCCCCTCCAACTCTGGTTTCTTCTATTCTTACTTCTACACCTGTCTTTCTTTTTTTTCCTCCCACTCCCTCTTTTTGTTCATGTTGTCATCATAATCCTCTCTACACTCCCACTCTTCTTTTTCTCTACCTTCTTCCACCTCTTTTTCCTCCCCTTCCTCCTACTTCTCCAAATCAACCTATACTTCCTCCCCCTCCGTTAGTTCTCTTAACTCACCTTCTCTTCATTCTTTCCCCTTTCCTTCGTCTTAGTTCTCATCCTCTTTTTCTATTTCTTTTCATTTTCCTCCTCATCTTATTTTTCTCCTGTTTACACTTCTTCTCTTTTTCCCCTACTATCCTACTGTCCTCCTCATCTTCCTACTCCCCCTCATCCTCACCATTTTTCTATTTATTTCCATTGTCCTCCTCTTCTTTTTTTTTTCTCTTGTTTACACCTCTTCTCCTTTCCCCCTACTATCCTACTCTCCTCCTCTTCCTACTGTCCATCATCCTCATCATTTTTCCATTTCTTTTCTCGTCTCATCTTCTCTTCACTCCTCCTTTTCTTCCCATTTTAATTTCCCCCTCTCTGCATCTCATCTTCTTTCTTACCCGCTTCTCATTCTACTCCTATTCATCGTTTTAATAGTTTAATATTTTGGGGTTTGTGGGATATTGGCTAATAAGAAACGGAAACACCGTTTCAGCCATTTTTTCAGTTGTGGTGATAAAAAAGCGGAAGTGGTTATTCCACCATAAGACGTTCATCTGGATTACTTGTGTTATTCATTCAATAAGCAAGCTGTGACAGGTTGCCAGCAAGTTTCCTTAATTTTCCAGAATTTTTCTAGGAATCCCAGCCGATCTCAACAATATTAGAATCTGTGTGGTTTTAATCCTTTCGCAGTTTTCTAGTAATCTTTAATCTCTTTTAATATATCTTCGCGTTTGTCCCAAGTACTTCTGTCGCCCTCGTATTTCAAATTTGTTTGTTTGTTTGCTTGTTTTTTCTTTCAATTGTCTGGTGAGGTCAAGAATCTATCTAGTTTTTGCATCCTTTTAATTTCATTATTATTTTTCTCTATTTAGTCGGTGGAGCACTAGAAGCTGAGTGACAGCAAGTCTCTCCAGGTCTTCAGAACTCTTCTGAGTATTCTAGCCGGTCTTAACAATGCTTTTTAAGGCTTTAAAATGTGTAGAAAAAAGGCACATATAGAAAGATAACATGGTGGTGCGTGGTGTAATGGTTAGAGTCGTAGGAAAGGGACTCGTCAACGCGAGTTCAATTCCTGGATGAAGCTGTTGGCATTTCACATAGCGCTAATACCCTTGGTAAAGGTATGAATCCAAATTCTCCCTCCAGCTATGGGTAAATAACAGGGCAGACTGGACTCTTTAACCATGGCTAGGTAACCAGTCTAGGAGAAGGAAAACTCTGAATTCAAACTCCGCTTAAGAAATTGACCTTGTGTCGCATTCTGCCCGTGCGGAGGGGTTGGTAAATATATAGAGAATGATAACATATTTTAAAGAACAAAATAAATGACTAAACAATACGTTAGGATTAATCTTTTTCTAATTTAATATTTAAAAAAACGTTCTCACTTTTGTTGATTTTTCTGGATATAAGGTTTGTCTTAGATGCCTACTCTTATTTATAGACTCGGTGATAACCATGTGACCAACCACTGGCAGTGCTCTGCTGCTGATATTGTTATTTATACCGGCTGTTCTGGTCATACCTACGCATATTGTTTTGAACCTTCGTGGACGACGGAACATAGGATTATATCACTGGACCTTTGAAACTACGTAGGATTCCATAACGCAGGACTTATTCACTTACCAAAGGATTCCATAACGCAGGACTTATTCATTTACCAAAGGATTCCATAACGCAGGACTTATTCACTTACCAAAGGATTCCATAACGCAGGACTTATTCATTTACCAAAGGATTCTATAGCTCGGGACTTACTTACTTTAAGTTATTTTACAACTGGCCAACGATGGCGGTCAGAAACTGTTATGACCTATTAAAGGGTCAATAAATAGTAACTCAACACGGGTATAAAAATGTAGAGAACATATTGTATTCAGCAATACATATCACATACAACGGAAGGGTTTCCTTGTTCAGCATACACGAAGACTGTTTCTAGAACTACTCCTATTTACATGTGTCCCACTTACACACGATATGGCACAAGGCCGTTTTATGTGGGCACCACCCACAAGCCGAGACTCATGGGGTGGTAGGAGAAAAATTGCGTCAATCCCAGCCATGCCTCTTTAAGTGCAATGAGGCAGGCATCTGGGATCGACGCTATTAATTTAGCAGCTCAGTGGACCCCCGTCCCGAAGGACAGGTGTTTCTAGAACTACTCGACTGAGTAGGTTTACTCTGCCACATATGTACCCTTTGGGTAAGTCCATGTTCGTGTCATAGGTGAGTCACCTACAACAGAAAATTAACAACTTTTCCTTTCATTGCTGTTTGTTTCAAGGTGTTTGATTACAGTTTACCTAAGTATTTGTAATTCTCCTTTTCTCCAAATGTCTTTATTTCTCCCTGATTCGGTAGTTCTATTCACACCGCTAATTCTGTTTTTCCTTTTCTTTTTCATCACGAGCATGGCATATTTGTTGATGGCGAATTCCACTTGTATATATTTGTATAGTTTGTGCAAGGGTTTCCAATACTTTTTTAATTTTTGGTAAAAATCTTGATAACATCCATGTACATAAGGTGATTTATTTTCTCCTCTGATTTTATCTAATTGTAGCCCCCTATACATTTTATAAGTATATAGTTAAGAGTGTTGTATATTGTACGAGCGGAAGTAGGATTTTCCGGTTGGATCGAAACAAAGAAAAGACGACAAAAATGACAATGGACTTTTTTCCCGGTAAAAGAGAACAAAGAAGTTAAAAAACGGAAGCAAGGCTTTCCGGTCAAAGAAGCAGGGAGAGGATAAAGAAATATATAACAAAGGTCAGTTATCAGATCAAAAGATAAAGATGCGTAGGAGTATCTATCGCTATAAAGGCCAGACGGTTCGAGCCAACAGTCAGTCAGACAGCGGACGGCGGACAGAGAACAGCGAGTGACCGACGCTCACGGTCCATCGAAGCCAAGGGCGGTGAGATGCCACCAGCCACTCCTTTACCTCAACATCGCCAGTCATCCCAACAATAGTAGTAGTCATTGTCAACGCTCGCCACCCACCACACGAGGAAGAAAGAAATAAACTCAAAGTTTTTACAATACCCATGTGTTGTGATTTTATTAAGCTACTACAAATACTTCGCTACGTGACCATACATACCCGCAACGTATACTAACTACGCGATTTAGCAGCGTGAATCATATAGACATTTGATGCCAATACGTAACAAGAGGTATCATTGCAATAACAAATAGATTATTATGTTTATTAGTTTTTCTCACCAGCGTTAACTGATGGTATTTCGCTATAGTTTGAATGACAACAAGTTTCCTCGGGTCTCCAGGACTCTCCTGAGTATTCTAGCTGATTTCAACAATTCTGTTGTCTAGATGGTCTCAATTCTTCCTCTGATTTCCAGTTGCTCTAATCTTTTTTCTAAGCTTTTGGGGTTCGTTCCAACTGCCCCAACTACTATTAGTATCACTTTCACCCTCATATTCCACAGTTTTTCAATTCTCTAGGAAGGTCCAAGTATTTGTCTATCATTTCATTTTCTTTCATTTCACCCTGTGATCTGCTGGAACTGCAAAATCTACCAGATGACAAGTTCTCTTTTTCTTGTTAATCAATATTAGGTTTGGTCTTCTGGCTGGGATAAGGCGATCTGTCTTAATCTTAAAACCCAAGAGAAGTTTATGTTTCATTCTCAAGAACAGAATCTGGTTTATGCATATACCATATTATTATTATTATTATTATTATTATTATTATTAGTGTTGTTGTTTTTGTTGTTTTAGATTTTCACAGCATTATTCTCTTTTGGTGACTGTACACTTTTACCTCCGATCAAGTGATATCAGGTCTCTCCACATCACATATTATCCTTATTATCTTCTTCAAAATTCTTGCAGGCCTCATCACTGCTGTGGTCTGGATAGTGCTAACCCTACTTAGAATCTACGGTATTGATCATTCGGGCACCTTTCCAAGTGTGTTAAATATTATAAATATAATCATAACGTTAATGTTCTGCAGTTTTTCAGGTTCCTGATGATCTGGTATTTGTCCAAATATTTGGTTTCTTTTGGCTTCATCCTCAGGTCAAGTAGGAGAGCGTTATTCATACAAGCAGAACCTATGGATATACCACAGTAATGTTATTTAATTATCACATACGATATGTTTACTTAAGAGCTATTGCTAAATAGTTAAATATGTAAAAATGAAAATAATATTGATTTAACTCTAACTCTTTTTTCTTTCTTTCCTTCTTTTCATCTTTTCATTGTGTTCGCTTGAAACAGATTAGTGTTATCGTTTCTGCGCGCTCACTCCTCGCTATATCTTTCCCCTACTTTCTTTCTTCCTTTCTTATATTTTTTTGTGTAGCATGTCCTTTTACTTCCCTTTCTTTCTTTATGATAAAAAAGGAATGGTCTATTATCTATCTGATGTAACGACACTCATAAAATAAGAATTCGACTGATAAGCAACACCAGATAATCAGGAAATACATTTTTGTATTTCATCTTGGACGGTCTACTTTTTAACCAGAGGGTGTTGAAAGAGGATAACGGTCGTACTTTTAAGGAAGACGATTATCAATATAGAGATAATCATTTTCCCTACAAATCTCACCAAGTTCAAGATCTCTTTCTTTCTGATTCTTTAATTCCTCGTTCTTTTTTTCTTTTTTTTTTCTTTTTTCTTTTTTTCTTTTTTCTTTTTTTCTTTTTTCTCAGGTTCTTGTAATTACAATTCCTACACATTACCTTTGACTTCTTCTGTTATTATTATCATCATTATTATTATTATTGTTGTTGTTGTTGTTGTTGTTGTTGTTCTTTCTGTATTTCTTCTTCTTCTTCTTCTTCTTCTTCTTCTTCTTCTTCTTCTTCTTCTTCTTCTTCTTCGAGAGAGAGAGAGAGAGAGAGAGAGAGAGAGAGAGAGAGAGACTTTTTTCTTCTTCTTCAAGATACTTTTTCTTTCTTTCTTTCTGCCTTCTCTCTTCTTCGTCTTCTTTCTTCTTTCTTCTTCTTCTCTTCTTCTTCTGCTTCTTCTTCTTCTTCTTCTTCTTCTTCACAGTCTTCACAGTCTTCACAGTCTTCTTCTTCTTCTTCACAGTCTTCTTCTTCTTTTCCTTCAAGATTCTTCATCTTCTTCTTCTTCTTCTTCTTCATCTTCTTCAATATACTTTTTCTTCTTCTTCTACTTGAAAAATATTTTTTATTCGTTCTTTCTTTCTTTCTTTCTTTCTTTCTTCTTCTTCAATATTACTTTTTCTTATTATTGTATTCAAG
>CM042153.1:1433156-1442526 GCA_023376005.1 Doryteuthis pealeii | reverse complement strand
CCTCCAACATAGCTACCATTAAATTAGGAAGACAGGCAATCTCCAAGATGAGCTACATAAATTAGGAGATATGCAATCTCCAACATGAGCTACATAAATTAAGTCATAGGCAAACTCTAACATGAGCTACATAAATAAGGGACAGGCAATCTCCAAACAGGAGCTACATAAATTAGTAGATAGGCAATCTCCAACATGAGCTACATTAAATTAAGACATAGGCAATCTCCAACATGAGTTACATAAATTAGGAGACAGGCAATCTACAATATGAGCTACATAAATTACGAGACAGGCAATCTCCAACATGAGCTACATAAATTAGGACAGACAATTCCAACATGAGCTACATAAATTAGGAGACCGGCAATCTCCGACATGAGCTACATAAATTAAGACATAGCAATCTCCAAATGAGCTACATAAATTAGGAGACAGGCAATCTCCAAGATGAGCTACATAAATTAGCAGACAGGCAATCTCCAACATGAGCTACATAAATTAAGACATAGTTAAATTCTAACATGAGCTACATAAATGAGGAGACAGGCAATCTCCAACATGAGCTACATAGATTAGGAGACAGGCAATCTCCAACATGAGCTACATAAATTAGGAGACAGGCAATCTCCAACATGAGCTACATAAATTAAGACATAGACAATCTACAAATTGAGCTACATAAATTAGGAGACAGGCAATCACCAACATGAGCTACATAAATTAAGACATAGGCAATCTCCAACATGAGCTACATAAATTAAGACATAGGCAAACTCTAACATGAGCTACATAAATAAGGAGACAGGCAATCTCCAACATGAGCTACATAAATTAGGAGACTGGCAATCTCCAACATGAGCTACATAAATTAGGAGATAGGGAATCTCCAACATGAGCTATATAAATTAGCAGACAGGTAATCTCCAACATGAGCTACATAAATTAGGAGACTGGCAATCTCCAACATGAGCTACATAAATTAAGACATAGGCAAACTCTAACATGAGCTACAAAAATTAGGAGACAGGCAATCCTTAACATGAGCTACATGAGATATGCAATCTACAAGATGAGCTACATGAATTAGGAACAGGCAATCTCCAACATGAGCTACATAAATTAGGAGACAGGCAATCTCCAACATGAGCTACATAAATTAAGACATAGGCAATCTACAAATTGAGCTACATAAATTAGGAGACAGGCAATCACCAACATGAGCTACATAAATTAAGACATAGGCAATCTCCACCATGAGCTACATAAATTAGGAGACAGGCAATCTCCAACATGAGCTACATAAATTAAGACATAGGCAATCTCCAACATGAGCTACATAAATTAGGAGACAGGCAATCTCCAACATGAGCTACATAAATTAGTAGACAGGTAATCTCGAACATGAGCTACATAAATTAGGAGACAGGTAATCTCCAACATGAGCTACATAAATTAGGAGACAGGCAATCTCCAAGATGAGCTACATAAATTAGGAGACATGCAATCTCCAACATGAGCTACATAATTAGGAGACAGCAATCTCCAACATGAGCTACATAAATTAGTAGACTGGTAATCTCGAATATGAGCTACATAAATTAGGAGACAGGTAATCTCCAACATGAGCTACATAAATTAGGAGACAGGCAATCTCCAAGATGAGCTACATAAATTAGGAGATATGCAATCTCCAACATGAGCTACATAAATTAAGACATAGGCAAACTCTAACATGAGCTACATAAATAAGGAGACAGGCAATCTCCAACAGGAGCTACATAAATTAGTAGATAGGCAATCTCCAACATGAGCTACATAAATTAGACATAGGCAATCTCCAACATGAGCTACATAAATTAGGAGACAGGCAATCTACAATATGAGCTACATAAATTACGAGACAGGCAATCTCCAACATGAGCTACATAAATTAGGAGACAGACAATCTCCAACATGAGCTACATAAATTAGGAGACCGGCAATCTCCGACATGAGCTACATAAATTAAGACATAGGCAATCTCCAACATGAGCTACATAAATTAGGAGACAGGCAATCTCCAAGATGAGCTACATAAATTAGCAGACAGGCAATCTCCAACATGAGCTACATAAATTAAGACATAGTTAAATTCTAACATGAGCTACATAAATAAGGAGACAGGCAATCTCCAACATGAGCTACATAGATTAGGAGACAGGCAATCTCCAACATGAGCTACATAAATTAGGAGACAGGCAATCTCCAGCATGATCTACATAAATTAGGAGATATGTGATCTTTAACATGAGCTACATAAATTAGGAGATATGCAATCTACTAGATGAGCTACATAAATTAGGAACAGGCAATCTCCAACATGAGCTACATAAATTAGGAGACAGGCAATCTCCAACATGAGCTACATAAATTAGGAGACAGGCAATCTCCAACATGAGCTACATAATTTAAGACATAGGCAATCTCCAACATGAGCTACATAAATTAGGAGACAGGCAATCTCCAACATGACCTACATGAATTAAGACATAGGCAAACTCCAACATGAGCTACATAAATTAGGAGACAGGCAATCTCCAACATGAGCTACATAAATTAGGAGAAAGGCAATTTCCAACACGAGATACATAAATTAGGAGATAGGCAATCTACTTGATGAGCTACATAAATTAAGACATAGGCTATCTCCAGCATGAGCTACATAAATTTGGAGACAGGCAATCTCCAACATGAGCTACATAAATTAAGAGACAGGCAATCTCCAACATGAGCTACATGAATTAAGTCACATGCTATCTCCAGCATGAGCTACATAAATTAGGAGACAGGCAATCTCCAACATGACCTACATAAATTAGGAGACAGGCAATCTCCAACGGGAGCTCTATAAATTAGTAGATAGGCAATCTCCAACATGAGCTAAATAAATTAAGACATAGTCAATCTCCAACATGAGCTACATAAATTAAGAGACAGGCAATCTCCAACATGATCCACATAAATTAGGAGACAGGCAATATCCAACATGAGCTACATAGATTAGGAGACAGACAATCTCCAACATGAGCTACATAAATTAGGAGACAGGCAATCTCCAAGATTAGCTATATAAATTAAGTCACAGGCTATCTCCAGCATGAGCTACATAAATTAGGAGACAGGCAATCTCCAACATGAGCTAAATAAATTAGGAGATAGGCAATCTCCAACATGAGCTACATAAATTAAGACATAGGCAATCTCCAACATGAGCTACATAAATTAGGAGACAGGCAATCTACAACATGAGCTACATAAATTAGGAGACAGCAATCTCCAACATGAGCTACATAAATTAGGAGAAAGACAATCTCCAACATGAGCTACATAAATTAGGAGACAGGCAATCTCCAACATGAGCTACATAAATTAGAGACAGGCAATCTCCACATGAGCTACATAAATTAAGACATAGGCAATCTCCAACATGAGCTACATAAATTAGGAGACAGGCAATCTCCAACATGACCTACATGAATTAAGACATAGGCAAACTCCAACATGAGCTACATAAATTAGGAGACAGGCAATCTCCAACATGAGCTACATAATTAGGAGATTAGAGCCAGGCAATTTCCAAAACGAGATACATAAATTAGGAGATAGGCAATCTACCTGATGAGCTACATAATTAAGACATAGGCTATCTCCAGCATGAGCTACATAAATTAGGAGACAGGCAATCTCCAACATGAGCTACATAAATTAAGAGACAGGCAATCTCCAACATGAGCTACATGAATTAAGTCACATGCTATCTCCAGCATGAGCTACATAAATTAGGAGACAGGCAATCTCCAACATGACCTACATAAATTAGGAGACAGGCAATCTCCAACGGGAGCTCTATAAATTAGGAGATAGGCAATCTCCAACATGAGCTACATAAATTAAACATAGTCAATCTCCAACATGAGCTACATAAATTAAGAGACAGGCAATCTCCAACATGATCCACATAAATTAGGAGACAGGCAATATCCAACATGAGCTACATAGATTAGGAGACAGACAATCTCCAACATGAGCTACATAAATTAGGAGACAGGCAATCTCAAGATTAGCTATATAATTAAGTCACAGGCTATCTCCAGCATGAGCTAACAAATTTAGGAGACAGGCAATCTCCAACATGAGCTAAATAAATTAGGAGATAGGCAATCTCCAACATGAGCTACATAAATTAAGACATAGGCAATCTCCAACATGAGCTACATAAATTAGGAGACAGGCAATCTACAACATGAGCTACTTAAATTAGGAGACAGGCAATCTCCAACATGAGCTACATAAATTAGGAGAAAGACAATCTCCAACATGAGCTACATAAATTAGGAGACAGGCAATCTCCAACATGAGCTACATAAATTAGGAGTTAGGCAATCCAGAATATGAGCTACTTTAATTAAGACAGGCACTCTCCAACATGAGTTTCATCAAGTACTTCTATCGAATACTAATAATTTGTAAACGTATCTATTTGCCCATATAAATATTTACCAACCCCTCAACACGAGTAGGATGTGACACAAGGTCAGTTTATCAAGCAGAGTTTACCAGGCTTGAATTCAGAGTTTTCCTTTTCCTCGACCAGTTGCCGTACCAAGGCTGAAGAGCCTAATCCGCCATACTATTTACTTATAGCTGGAGAGTGAATAGTTATATTCATACCTTTACACAAGGGCATTAATGCCATGTGAAAACCGTATTTTTAACTGGGCCGGAATACCAACTTCTCGTACGAGTGATACAGTGTTGACTGAATACGTCCCCTGTTCATTTATTTACTGCAGATTCAGTCTTGTGTTCCTCACATCATGTCAGAAAATCCCGTTGAAAAGGAACATCCAATCCGATGAAGAATATTCTCGAGTGCCGAATATATATCTGCTGGGACAGTTTATAGACAGATAGATCGATGAGTCTGGCAGAGGGCAATGGACCGCCTACCGAATGGCGCCGCGGGAAACCTTCTCGAGGGCACCTGATCGGCATCTCCAAGACGACTGCTGATGGATATCTTTTATGGATGGCGGAGGAGGCACGGCCCTCGTTTATTCATTTATTTATGTTTATTATTTGCTTTTATATGTTTTACTTGTTCTTTTTTGTTTATTTTTTATTTTTTTATTTATTTTTTTTTGTTTTTCTTTTTTGTTTTGTTCTTTTGGTTTTTTGTGTTTTTGGTTTTGTTGGGTTTTTTTTTACTTGTTATTAACCTCCGGCCTCAATCCCCTATTTTTCTTTAGCCCTACAAGTGAAATACTTAATGACACGGCGACGAAAATGGGTTTAAACTCTAATGGACATATAGAAACGCATTGAAACAAATAAAACAACAATGACGGTCACAAAGCTCGACGTAGGTTCATTTAAAAACTTTCGAAATGACCTGAAAACAAGAAAGTTTATCGTTTTATGGGATTTATAGCCACTTCAAACACAACAGGGCTTAGTACGAAATGTTGAAACCTTGCAATTGTGTTGACTTTTAAATGTTTCTTGGAGAGTTTTTTCCCCTAAAAGGAAAATTTGCTTTCTCCCGCCATTTTAAGTCGTTCAAATAAACGAGATATTTGGTTTAGTTTTGTTTAACGGCATACCAAAGTTGTAGGTTAATTAAAGCCAAATCTTTATTTTTAAATATATATGATCGCTCCTGTTAACGTATCAACAACGACGAGATATTTGGTCTCGTTTTGTTTAACGGCATACCAACCTTGTGGCTTATTTAAAGCCAAATATTAATTTATATATATATATATATATATATATATATATATATATATATATATATATTTTTACTTGAAGGCACTTACAACGCATGTATCGCATAAAATTCGATACTTTTTCTATATAAAATGAAATATATATATATATATATATGTGTGTGTGTGATCGCTCATATTGACGTATCGACGAAGACGAGATATTTGGTTTAGTTTTGTTTAATGGCATACCAACCTTGTGGGTTATCTAAAGCCAAATCTTTAATTTTTTTAAATATATATGATCGGTCATGTTAACGACTCAATAAGGACGAGATGCCTGGTTTGATCTTGTTTAACGGCATACCAAAACTAGTGGGTTATTTAAGGCCAAATCTTTTTTGTTTCTGGCTTTATATATATATATATATATATATATATATATATATATATATATATATATATATATATATATAAAAGAAATCTGTTACAATAAGATATACATATTCTGATGACCGAGAAAAGTGCGACGGAAGTGGCTCACATTCGAAATTATTGTATAACTTTTCTTTTTTGCAACGTCAATGTTTTTGTTTTGAACTCATATGACTTTTGTCTCCTCCGCTCTTAACAACACGGAGTATAATATACTTATTTATTTGCTCTGATGACGATTTTCATAAAATCGAAATATTGTTCAATATCAGCGAAGTTATAAAATGTTTTCACTTTAACAGCATTTTGTGATGTTTTCTTATCTTTTTAAATATTTTCATACAGTCGGATTCATTTTCTTTCTTTTAAATTATATATATTATATATATATATATATTATATATATATATATATATTATATATATATGATCGCTCATATAAACGTATCAATGAGGGGAGATGTTTTGTTTGATTTTATTTAACGGCATACCATCCTTGTGGGTTATTTAATGCCAAATCTTTTTTGTATATATGATCGCTCATGTTAACGTATCAACGACGACGAGATATTTGGTTTAATTTTGTTTAACGGCATACCAACGTTGTGGTTTATTCATTTCCAAATATTTTTTTTTTGTATATATGATCGCTCGTATCAATGAGAACGAGATCTTTGGTTTGATTTTGTTTAAAGGAAGAATTAGAAGCTGTATCAGTGCTACTGTATCGCTGCACCACCTGAACCCAAACAAAACGCATAGATAATAAGCATCAGTTAAAATGCCCTAAAAGTTTTCGCAACATTTGGCCGAGAAATAGATTTTTTTAAAAAATAATTTCAATATTTCAAACTGAAATTTATGCTACTAAGATGAAACGAATGACGTTTGGTTTGTTTTGTTTTACGGCATTTCAACCTCAGTGGGTCATCTAATGCCGATAAAGTTTTGAAATAAATCAATTCTTAATGGATAATACAATTTTTTTATAAATACATTTTTCTATTTAACCCATAGATGGGACCCTAACAGGTACCACCACTCCGGGTCAGAGTGGACCAGGGAGCAAGGGTGATGAAGGGGTGCTCCACATTCCCCAAACCTCCAAAACTGGAACCTCACCATCAGATAGAGTTTAACGTCATTCCCAGGACATGTAGACCCGCAGCCACCGCCTTCTAGCACCCATATGATAAAAAGGGGTTGGGGCTTGCCATAAGGGAAATAGGGTTGGGAAAATTATATAGGTGCTAGGGCTTGACGTGACCAGCCGATTGATTGGAGGGGGCCTCTCTGACCGCCCGTCTAGTCTAAGATAGGGCCAAAGTGGAGTATTGCATGTCATGAACTGCTCACCCACCTGGGCTCTATCCAACAGGTGGCCCCATTGGGGGAGTCTTACCCCTCTGCAGAGGTGCAGTCGGTGCATTCTAACGCCCCAGCCGACAGTGTGGATGCTGCTTTTTACCTCATTAATTAAGCTGTAACAGGGAAAACATTTTAAAAAGACTGAAATTTATTTCCACAAAGGAAATATTTTGTGTGGTAATTCTTGATGTTAATTTGCAGCTTCCGCCACATGGGAGACGTTACAGTTCCAAAATCGACCTACCCTAATGTTGAATGCTAATTATTAAAATCTAGCAAACCCAACTCTTGAAATAGTTGCTCGACAAAGTCTTTGTGTACTCGCTACGTCTACCAGCGCAACTATTTGGCGTGGTTTAAACTTGATAAATACCAAAAATTGGAGAGGTTTTTTTCTGCCTTGTTTTTAAGCAGAATATTTGAATGGTGTTTTCAAGACTGGCATCATTCCAAAGAAATTAAATATCTTGACATAATTAAATCTTCTTCTTCTTCTTAAGAATCCGGTTGCCAAGTCTCCCACGTCTGCAGTCTTTGGAATTCAGGAAGAATTCGAAACCATTTTGGGGGTAAATTGTTTGAATTGAGAGAGAAAAATGAAAGTGTAATAATTACAGGGGCCTGGTTAGCTCAGTCGGTAGAGCGTTCGGCTAGAAACCACAAGGTTCCTAGTTCGATAACGGTCCTCGCCAACTCAGCGTATGTAGTAGCACAGCGGTCTGTGCGGTAATGTAAGGAGCTGATGGTAGGTGTGGCGCTCCACATAAGACGCTAAAACAATCTCTTTGGTCTAGCGCCAGTGAAAAGGGGATAGACTCCTTCGCTGATACCGACTTTAGGCCGCCCCGACGACTTTACTTTACTTTTTTACTTATATATTAATACGCGTGGTGTAATGGTTAAAGTCATGGGAAATGGACTCGTCGCCCAGAGTTCAAATCCTGGACGTGCTAATTGCATTTCACTTAGCGCTAAGGATGAGGTACACTTATAACAGCCATTTTGATTTCTACACTACTGTACATAAATATTAAGAATCTAATAATTATGTAACAATACAAGGTCGCAAGTAGAGGGCATCCAGCGAGAATCGAACTCGCTATTTAGTCGTAATGGATCTATGATTATAGCTTGCTGACTATTACACCACAATGAGACGCCAATTTACCCAACCCGTTCACCACGGGTAGGATGTGATACAAGATCGCATGTAGGGGGCATTCAGCTAGGATCGAACTCACTATTCAGTCGTAATGGATCTATGAATATGGCTAGCTGACTAATATACCAAGATTGGAAGCTAATTTACCCAAGCCGTTCGACACAGGCTGGATGTGATACGAGGTCGCAGGCAGGAGGCATTTAGGGAGGATCGAACTCGCTATTTAGTCATTATGGATCCACAAAATTCAATTGCTAGCTATTACACTATGATGGGAAGCCTATTTTCTCTACTCTTTCGCTACGAGTAGGATGTGACGCAAGGTCGCAAGTATGGGGAAACCTTGAGAAACGAACTCGCTATTTAGTCCTAATGGATCTGTGAGACTAACTTGCTATACGATTTAGATGAGGTGTGTTATTTGAAATCAAATATTCAACAAGGATTAAAAAAAAAAAAAAAGATCTTTTTTTTCTGGGAGTAAAAACATGAATGAAAGGCGTTGGCGAAAAGAGGAAAGGAATTTTTTTTTTAATGAAGAAATAAATGAGAAGTAAGTTTTAAAACAAAAAAAAAAGTTTGTAGCGAGACGTAAGAAAAAGCATTTTTATGAGGTTTCTACTTTCGTTATTTCTACGTTGTTTTTGCTAAGTATT
>CM042153.1:1408156-1430656 GCA_023376005.1 Doryteuthis pealeii | reverse complement strand
AACACTAAGAAACACCGAGGAACAAACCAAAGGATTCTACCCACACCAAGGGACACCGAGTAACAACAAGGATTCTACCCAACACCAAGGACACCGAGGAAACAACCAAAGGATTCTACCTAACACCAAGGGACACCGAGTAACAAATGATTCTACCCAACACTAAGAAACACCGAGGAACAACCAAAGGATTCTACCCAACACCAAGGGACACCGAGGAACAACCAAAGGATTCTACCCAACACTAAGAAACACCGAGGAACAACCAAAGGATTCTACCCAACACCAAGGACACCGAGGAACAACCAAAGGATTCTACCCAACACTAAGAGACACCGAGGAACAACAAAGGATTCTACCCAACACTTAGGAACACCGAAGAACAACCGAAGGATTCTACCCAACACTAAGAAACACCGAGGAACAACCAAAGGATTCTACCCAACACCAAGAGACACCGAGGAACAACCAAAAGGATTCTATCCAACACTAAGGAACACTGAGGAACAACCAAATGATTCTACCCAACACTAAAGAACACTGAGGAACAACCAAATGATTCTACCCAACATTAAAGAATACCGAGGAACAACCAAAGGATTCTACCTAACACAAGGATTCTTCACTAAGGAACACAAGGGATTTTCACTGTAAAATGATCTCACTGGCAGCCTTAAAATGGCTACAAAAATCGTCACAGTTTCCGCCTGTTTTTTCTGGCCCCTGAGAGGCTACATGAGTTGCACCCCAACATGACCACGCTTAAGTCTGGGCACACATCTGATCATAGAGTTGGCTTGAGTGACTGTCTTTAACTTTTCTGACCACCAATCGACTGACCAGGTGGCCGTAAAAGTATAACCGAATACCCTAAACCAAATTTCCTTTTCTTAGTCCTCCATTCCCACATCTGAGGCTAAAAAGAGACATTTTCTTCTTTCATCCCTTTTCTCCATGTCACAAGCTTTAGGTTTGTGTAATAAGTAATTCAGAGTTACCTCCCCCTTTTTCATGATTACCTCCTCTTTAAAGAACTCTCTAGTAAATAAAGCTTTCCAAAGTCTATCGGGGTCATCGTTTGTCATTACAGTTTGTTATACGGTAAGTACTTATTGTTTTAAGTTTACTCACAAGGATCGAACTTTATATATATGGTGAAATCACTTTCTTAGGGTTTATTTTCTCTTATTCTTTAAAGATCGCGGGGAGGGATTTGAAAGAAAGAAAGAATGAATGATAGTAATAACTTAGCCACGCGGATTTAGGAAAACATTGGGACAAATAAATGTAGAAAAATTAACATGTTATTTTTTAAGCAAATTGAATCTGTGTATTATTAAAAGTTCCGCGTGAACTTAAATTTGGTAAGGATTTTTTTTTTTTGGGGGGGGGTGATTGCAGAGTAAAAATAAAAAAAAATAAAAACAAGTATACAATTTTAGAAAATAACATAAATCACATAAATAATATTACGCCAAATACAGCCGGTTACGGTCATCCCGATCTCAGCCATCAAAAGTTCCCCAGACAACAACATCACTTCACCTGTGACTGGTTCTCCCTCCCCTGACAACCCCAAATCTCCATTTTCTAGGAGACAGAGTAGGGGTCTGAAGCTTACATGGTTAACGGATAAGCTGAAAAGTGGACGTCTTTCTAATGATACTTCATTTAACATTCCACTCTTGAGTGATCTGTCGACGGCGACAGATTACGGAACATTGATGTTTGTTTGTTTTGTTTTGTTTTGTTTTACGGCATATCAACCTCAGTGGGTCATTTACTGCCGATAAAGTTTTGAAATAAATCAATTCTTAATGGATAATACAATTTTTTTTATTAATACATTTTTCTATTTAACCCATAGATTGGACCCTAACAGGTACTACCACTCCGGGTCAGAGTGGACCAGGGAGCAATGGTGATGAAGGGGTGCTCCACATTCCCCAAACCTCCAAAACTGGAACCTCACTATCAGATAGAGCTTAACGTCATTCCCAGGACATGTAGACCCGCAGCCACCGCCTTCTAGCACCCATATGATAAAAAGGGGTTGGGGCTTGCCATAAGGGAAATAGGGTTGGGAAAATCATATAGGTGCTAGGGCTTGACGTGACCAGCCGATTGATCGGAGGGGGGCCTCTCCGACCGCCCGTCTAGCCCAAGATAGGGCCAAAGTGGAGTTTGCATGTCATGAACTGCTCATCCACCTGGGCTCTATCCTTAAGCATCACGTGTTGCCACCCACGGCCAATATGGAACATTGAGTAAGATGAGAAACATAGAAGACTTCAGTCAGTGCGATGAAACTTTAGATTCACCTGACAATGGTCCAGGGGATGCTGGGGTTGCACAGGTTTCTGAAGATCTGCAAAAAGCTACTTCCTCTGCAGATGATGAGGAAGCCGAAGAGGTATTGCCGCAAGAAGAATTTAAAGACTCCACATCCGAGAAATGTTCGGGGAAAATGGAAGGATCAACCCATTCTTCTGATTGTCTTCCTGTGACAGAGAACGAAAGAGAGCAAGACTTTGTCTTGCCTGCCGGGATCGAACCCGCGTCCGCCCGCATGCAAAAACAAATGCAATCTAGGTACTGGACGGACGCGAGGTTCGACATGTGCCCGGATGTTTGGTTTTGGTGTGTACTTAAAATAACCAAAGCGAGTGAGGAGGGACGGTGTTCTTTTAGAAGAGAAGATTGAAAGCTGAGGACGGAGATTATTTGAAGTTTTCCTTACAGTTGGGAGAGAATTAGGGTAATATAACTTTTGAATTTTTTTTTGGCACTCTCTTTCGAAACACTTCCTTCACCAAACAAGAATAACATTGTAATTACAATAAAAATAAATAAATTAAATTAACTTTGTAGGTTAAAACAAATAGTTTGTGTTCGATGTGTATATTGTAACATTTAGGAGACAAATGAAGATGTCTCTTTAACACGAGTGTAGACCCAGCCTTGTCAGCTGCACCTCTGCAGAGGACTAAGAACCCCCTCCTTCAATGGAGCAACCTGTTGACCGTGGATGGTGACCTGTGATGCTTAAAGACGGATGAGCAGTCCATGAAATATAACACTCCACTTACGCTAGACGGGCGGTCAGAGAGGTTCCCACTGATCAATCGGCTGGCCAAGTCTAGCCCTAGGACCTATATAATTTTCCCAACCATATTACCCTTATGGCAACCCCAACCCTTTTTATCATGTATGTGTGGGAAGTCTAGCTGAGGGCCTTCATTTCCTGGGAATTACGTTAAACACTATCTGATGATGTTCCAGTTTTAGGGATCTGTGAAATGTGAAGCATCCTCTTACCACCATTGCTTTCAGGTCCTGTTAGGGTCCCATCTATGGGGTAGATGGAAGATTTGTTTATATAAAAACTGACTTTAAATTTTTTCCGACAAACTATTGCTACGAATCTTTTAAAACTTTGCTGGCATTAAATAACTGGCATTGAATAACCCACCGAGGTTGATATGCCGAAAAACAAATCAATTTTCAGATATCAAGAACTTAAAATTAAGAAATCTTTATCAAAATTACTTGAATCGGCGTTAAATGACCCGGTAAGGGTTGATATGCGGTAAAACAAAACAACCAACTAACCAAGTATAGACTGTGATGATCAGAGAATAGTTAAGAAAGTAAACATCATTCTGTCTACGCGAGACGATGGAGTAGTGTCCATTTTTTGTGGAACTACGTAGCCTGGTATGGAGGATGAGCTGTTGCCCAGACAGCAAATCCCCCTTCTCCACACTGCCGCTGTGATCAAAAGGAAAGGTAAGTAGCCAATAATGCTTTTATAACACAGGAGATTTTTTTTTGTTTTTCGCATAGCTTGTCGTTATTTACCCAAAAGAAATCCAAGAACACATAAAAGAACTGTTCAGTGTTGGATGGTTTACTTATTTAATTTCAATCCATGGATCACGTGGATCTGAAATACGATACACCACATAATTAGTCGATGTAGATATTATCATTACTATCTAATATACATATTTACCAACACCCCCACCCCGCGCACGAGAAGGATGTAACACTAGGTCAGTTTTTTAGGCAGTGGTTAACAGATTTGCATTCAGAGTTTTCCTTTTCCTAGAATGGTTGCCAAATCAAGGTTAAAGAGCCCAGTTTGCCCAACTATTTACCCATAGCTGGAGGGAAAGTAGATAAATGTATACCTTTCCCAAGGATATTAGAACTATGTGAAATGTAGACAGCTTCGTCTGGAATTTGAACTCGGGCCGGCAGGTCCATTACCTACGACTCTAGCCATTACACCACGCGCCTCCATAACTAGCAAATATATGCACCCTCCGGGTGCAAGTATTTACGTTTTAATGTAATAAAATATTATATGAAATTAGATAAGCTAAAAAAGATTTGAAACAGAGGGGCGTATAATCGTAAAATAGAACAATTAAAACTTACTCTTCCATCACTCCCGTCTTTCATTGTTAAATTTTCCTAATTTAAATATTTAGTTAAAATAGGAAGTGAAGAAAAAAATATACTTATTTCTTTTTTTTAATGGATTTCTTGTAAGTTTAATCGCCAAGATTTGTGCACATATTTATTAAGATAAAACCAAACTGCTAGAAATCAATAATACTAAGAACATATTTATTAAAATCAAATGTTTGATATCAATATGCGAATCAGCCTTCCTGTTCACATTCAAACCGTTATTTGATTGTATAGATAAATACAATTGCATGTTATCTGTAAGAAGATATAGCTAACAGGATTAATAATGTATACACTTTTTATTAATAATTGAGGTTTAAATAAAAATAAAATCATAGAGATTGGGACGTAAATAACAAAGGGAGTTGTGACTTGAGTAGTGATATAGTTTCGGTTACAGACAGAAAAAAACACACATTATAATAAGATATAGGAGCGAATGAATACATTACAATCTTTGCAAGTTCAGTTCATGGACAGCTCTGTTTGGGTTTCAGTTCGTGGTAATGCCTGACAGATGTTGCCCTTCTGTTTAGGAAGTGGGATACCTCTTCATAACCATTACTCCCAGACCCACTCTGACCCGGAGTGTTAGTACATGTTAGGGTCCCATCTATAGATTAAATAGAAAAAATGAGATATAAAAATGGGTTTAAAAGAGAGAGTTATGTTATTTTTTTAAATTGAATACCCAACTAGAATGGATAAAACAAACACGTATTCAGCATAAAATAACCCAACAAGGATTGACATGCCCTAAATCCAACCAACCAACCAACCAACCAACCAATCCAAGCCTGTTGTTCTTCATTTACTTTCTTTTTCTTTAATTTTGACGATTTCTTTTTTAAAAATTTCTCTGAATTTTTCATATGAGTCTTGATAATTTGTATTAGTTGGATTATTCGGACTATTGTCCTCATCTATATTGTTATCTGCATAATGTTTCGGTCGATGTGCATTCCGGCCTTCTTTATGTATTTCTTCTCGGATTCTGGAACCCCCTCCTCAAACTTGGGAACCTTCTTTTCAAACTTTGTCGTAATCGGGAGTCTTCACGGAACTTCGAACCTAACCATTTATTCAATTTACGGAATAGACTGTTCTCATTCAGTTAACCATGACTGGGTACAAGTATTAAGCTGTATTAATTATTCTATGTTACTGTCGCCCTTGACCAGGATTGATCCTGTTGCCTAGAGATAACAGTCGCTTAAAACAAAGGCTTTTGAAGACTGGCCAAACAATCAAGTAAAAATATGGGAATTTTCTTTGACCATATTACCTTTTTGTTCTCGATTAAGAAAGGACATGTTTTTCATTTACACCGTCATTATCCGGTTGTTTGTTTGGGGTTAGGGTTAGGGTTAGGGGTTAGTTCTATAATTTTTTTTTTAAATCTAAAAGTTTTCTGTTAAAACACCTGGATATTGACGGTGTAAATAAAAAAACATGTCCTTTCTTAATCGAGATCAAAAAGAGGTACCTAAAGGTCATATGGTCCATTTTCTTGTTCATTATATTTTGTTTGTTTACTAAATATTGCAAAAAAAATGGCAACCCATATTTATAGTAAGATTCTTTTGAAATTGGAAACTGTGATGAGTGAATGAGAAATAAAGTTAGCGTATTTTAAATTTTGGAAACTTGCCATAATTGCCTCTCTTTTTATTTATTTATTCGGTAATTTATGAGGAAGTGCGTCCCGGTCCCCTGCCTCCGAAATTGCTGCCCGGTGAATTTTAAAATAATGACCCCAAGCTTAGGCGCCACATCGGTGTTACTTGAAAGAAAACAACCAACTTAGGGCGTTAAATGTATTTTAGGGGGTGGGCTCTTTTTAGTCTTAATTCTTGTTAATTTATAGAAATTTGTCGCAATTCGTGTTTACTTATCGTAATTTGTCGTAATTCTGGTTTATTTATCGTAATTTGTCGTAATTCTTGTTTACTTATCGTAATTCATCGTAATAAAAGAAAATCTTAGTATTTAATAGATAGATAGTTATGAAGATGGATAGTTTTGAATAGACTGAGATAGATAGATAGATAGATAGATAGATAGATAGATAAACAATTAGTACCACCTATTTTAACCCGTGAAATTTACCCTTGGGGTAAGCTTGGGGTCGTTATTTTAAAATTCACCGGGCAGCAATTTCGGAGGCAGGGGACCGGGACGTACTTCCTCATAAATTACCATTTATTCATTTTTGGTAAAATAATAAACACAATTTAATTTCCCTTACTTTATTTCTCTGATGTTGAGAGACTTATCCTATAACCTGGTTTGGTCATGTGGGCACGACTCATGTAGCTTGGGAAGGAATTTGCCGGCAGAGACCATTATCTCCAGTTCTGGTTTGAATTAAATTTTCCTTCTCCTAGACCAGTTGCCATACCAAGGTAAAACAACCCAGTCTATTCTATGAGTTACTCATAGCTGAAGTGGGGGTTGTTAGATTCATACTTTTTTCAGGGGTGTTAGCACAATATAAAATACAAAGAGCCTCATTCAGGATTTGAACCTGGGTAGCCAAATACACTCCCTATGACTATATCCACTACATCACACGAGAAATGTTCCTCTGGTTTGCAGAGACTGAAAGTTGTCTGTATTTCACATTCCCTGAAAATTTCATATTTTATATTCATATTCTCTTGATTCTACTTTGTACATATATCATTTGTTTGATAGTCAAATCTCCGTTATTTTGCACAATTCCCACGAGGTTAACTTTCCCACCCATTCATGTCTAATTCGTCTTCGTATCTTTTCATTCTTTGACTCCCGCATATTCAATTGGATACTAATGATAACAAAATGTTTAAAACTCGAGAGACACAAAAGATGAAAACTCAGAAGAAATTTTAAATTCCCCCGGCAAAATCCACCTGAGACTCACATCATAAAATGATTTTCTTAATTTAATTGTCGAAATTTTGGAGACCACCAAAGATAGTTTTTTTTGTTTGTTTGTTCTTTGTTTTTTGTATTGTTTTTATGCTTTTAAACCCGTCCGGGTTGGATCACAAGAGAATAGATGGAATATCATGACGCCATTAAATGGATGCATAATTTTCATTTATGGATCAAAACACACACACACACACACACACACAGTCTCTCTCTCTCTCTCTCTCTCTCTATATATATATATATATATATATATATATATATATATATATACATATTATAATATATTAATAATTTGAAAGCAATTACAATGCACATAAAAATAAAAACAAAAAGATGTTATTTTTTGTCTTATCGATTTCAAAGTATAACTTTATCTTCAGAGACGAATTCCAGAAATTTTCTGGAATTCGTCTCTGAAGATAAAGTTATACTTTGAAATCGATAAGACAAAAATAACATCTTTTTGTTTTTATTTTATGTGCATTGTAATTGCTTTCAAATTATTAATATATTATAACATACTTAACAATGCTTCAAGCAAATTACCAATTACTTTTATATATATATATTATATATATATATATATATAATATATATATATCACTCACTCTCTCTCTCTCTCTCACATACACACATACACGCGCGCGCACACACACACACACACATACATACAGACTGTTATCTAATCTATTAATAATAGAGATTCGGTCTCTATTTGTCTGTAACTTAAACTACGTCACTGTTTACGTCACATTCATTTCAGTAATTAAGTAAGTTTATCAATGAGTATTTGATTTATAGTATATATCATTACTATATAAAATATTAAAATCATATGAAAAATCAATGAATTGTCAAATTTTCATGAACATTTTGATACTTATTCACTTTAGATGAATTTCTGTTTAGGACAGTTTTTCCCTAAAATATATTAGGGGAAATACATTTTTACTTGGTCGAATCCCCACCCCCCTTATTTAATTTTATGAAATCCAAACAAAATATATTTTACTCGCAGGATTTTTTTTTTTTTCTCTAAACATAAAAGTTTGAAAAATTGAATCAGTAATTTTTAGAAACGTTTTCGAGGTCCCTACTATATATATAAACGCTAAACAAGCCACAGTTTTTTTTGTTTTTTTTTAAATTTAGCGTTATAGCATTCCATCGCGTGAACACGATTCACGTTTATATAAACGCTAAAAAAACTACTAGTTTTTTTTTAAATCTCAACCATTTGATTCTTGTCTGAGGATTGCGTAAGCGTGAAACTGATAGTTACAAGATTAATATCCATAATATAATATATTATTGATTGTAAATCTGCTCTGCTATATTAGCATTGAGCATCTTTATATGCCAATACTTTTCTCTTCATTCTCTATTCATTATATATATATATATATATATATATATATATATATATATATATATATATATATATATATCTATATATCTATCTATCTATCTTTCTTTCTCTCTCTCTCTCTCTCTCTCTCTCTCTCTATATATATATATATATATATATATATATATATATATATAAGTAATTGGTAATTTGCTTGAAGCATCGTTAAGTATGTTATAATATATAAATAATTTGAAGGCAATTACAATGTGTATAAAAAATAAAAGCAAATAGCTGTTGTTTTTTTGTCTTATCGATTTCAAAGAACACTTTATCTTCAGAGACGAAAATCAGAAAAGGACGTGCTTAAGTTTTTTTGTTTTTTTTTGCGTGGTGATTTGAAGGCAATTACAAAAATTTTCTGAAAATCGTCTCTGAAGATAAAGTGTTCTTTGAAATCGATGAGACAAAAAAACAACATCTTTTTGTTTTTATCTTTTTATACGCATTGTAATTGCCTTTAAATTATTAATATATATATATATATATATATATATATATATAATATATATATATATATTATAAAGAGAGAGAGAGAAGAGGGACAGAGAGAGACAGAGACAGAGACAGAGAAAGAGAGGGAGAGAGAAGGAGATAAAGGTTGAGCTGATCAGTATGAAATAGACTAAACGAGAGATTCAAATATTGTAACCGTACCTAATGTAAGTAAAAAGATCAGTAAGTTAAAAGATAAAATCTCAATTTTCTGTCATCATTGCTTTTCAAGACAGATACACCGAGAAGTAAGCCGTATATATTTTTTTTCTTCAAGAATAAAATACCGAAATCCTCCCTGTGAGAATTCATATTTTATTAAATATATTTTAGCATAGGTTTTTTTTTAAATCATATCTAGCTGTTTATTCAACCCGTCATACCACATTAAAGTATCTTATACAAATACGTCAAAACCTTCATTCACACCAATGATTTCAATTGGGGGAAAATAAAATAAGTAAATAGATAAACAAATAATGATGTCAATTCAGTACAGACTGACTGTAAAAAAAAAAGAAAAAAAGAAGAATATTCGGTTAAATCGAACTTAACGGACCTAAATTCCACCATCGTATGTCACTCCGCTGAAAGAAAAAAATACCAAAAATCAGGGAATTAACCGAATTTAATGAAATTTTCACTGTTGGTATATTAATGAATAACATATATAATGCACCAGTTCTTTTATTTAAAATCTTTTTACATTTTTTCAGGTCAGTTAACTTGGAACAACGTATCTTTCAGGATCTGTGTTACGCCTCAAAGATACGTGGTCCGATTTGACCGAATATTCTATTTAATTCATAAAAAAATTATTTGGAATCAAATTTAAATATAATCTCAAATATTTACTTCTTATTATACACAACACTTTGAACAGTTTATTTGTTTGTTTCAGTGATTTTGTTTTCCGGCGTATCAACCACAGTGGGTTATTTAATACCGACATAGTTTTGAAATAAGTTCATCCGTAATCGATACTCAATTTCTTTAATAAATACATTTTTCTATTTAGCCTATAAATGGAACTGGTACTACCACTCCGAGTCAGAGTGAACCAGGGAGCAATGGTGATGAAGGCGTGCTCCACATTCTCCAGACCTCAAGAACTGGAACCTCACCATCAGATTGAATGTAACGTCATTCCCAGCACATGGACACCCTCAGCCACCGCCTTCTAGCACCCAATTGATAAAAATGGTTGGAGCTTGCCATAAGGGCAATAGGATCAGGGTATTCATATATATAAATATATAACAACCCCTCCGCACGAGCAGGATGTGACGCAAGGTCATTTTCTTAAGCGGAGTTTAACAGGTTTGAATTCAGAGTTTTCCTTCTCCTAGACCGGTTGCCTAACTAAGGTTAAAGAGCCCAGTCTGCCCTACTATTTACCCATAGCTGGAGGGAGAGTAGGATTCATACCTTTCCTAAGGGTGTTAGCACTAAGTGAAATGTAATTAGCACGTCCAGGATTTGAACCCGGGGCGACGAGTCCATTTCCTATGACTTTAACCATTACACCACGGGCATTCATATAGGTGCTAGGGCTTGACGTTGTCAACCGATTTATCATTGTACTATAAATATCTAAATTACCAATGAGTAAATTCCCAATACTCAATTAATCATCAATTATGTTTAATTAATTACAATAAATCTCAGTCTTTCTAGTGCTTCATTTAATTTTGCATAATTATATAAACAGTTTATTTGCTCATATTTAAGATTTCATCTTTCTTTTTTCTTTTCTTATTAAGTCGCAATGAACTAGCGACAATATCTCAGTTTCTTTTTTGTTTAAAATGTTATTTTTAGTTTCAACCATTTTACCCTGAATACATATATTACAGTTGGTCTTATATGAGGGGGTAAATTTTATTTTCATTCCATTCACTACTTTTGGCAATTTTTTTATATCATTTATGTAGAAGTGACCTAAAATTCTATGCCAGGTGTTGATATCATAGCTTGCAATCTTTGCGGAATTAATGTTTTTTTTTAAATAATACTATATATATCAAGATAAAACTAAACAATTATAAATCAATAATACTAAGAACATCTTTATCAAATTCAAATTTATAATATCACTATGCAAATTATCCTTCTCGTTCACACTGTCATCCGCTATTTTGTTGTATATATAAAAATAATTGCATGTTATTTGTATGTAAACCCGCCCTCGTGGTGGGGGTCCAGTGGCTTCGGCCCTGGATCTTTACGAGTTAATAGCGTCGATCCCAGGGGGCCATCCCCCCAGGCAACACCTGCCCCCTCGATTTAAAGGGACAGGGCTGGTTTATTGCCGTGCCTGAGGCGCCCCCTTGAGGGGGAATGCCGACGGGATCGACGCAATTTTTCACCTGCCACTCCATGAGCTTCGGTTTGTGGGTGGTCCCCACGTTAATAGGGACTTTGTGCTGACCCGTACAAGTGGGGTACGCGTAATACCATGTAAACCCGCCCTCGTGGTGGGGGTCCAGTGGCTTCGGCCCTGGATCTTTACGAGTTAATAGCGTCGATCCCAGGGGGCCATCCCCCCAGGCAACACCTGCCCCCTTGATTTAAAGGGGCAGGGCTGGGTTTATTGCCCAGTGCCTGAGGCGCCCCTTGAGGGGGAATGCCGACGGGATCGACGCAATTTTTCACCTGCCACTCCATGAGCTTCGGTTTGTGGGTGGTCCCACGTTAATAGGGACTTTGTGCCTGACCCGGACAAGTGGGGTACGCGGTAAATACCATGTAAACCCGCCCAACAGGGTGGGGGTCCAGTGGCTTCGGCCCTGGATCTTTACGAGTTAATAGCGTCGATCCCAGGGGCCATCTCCCCAGGCAACACCTGCCCCCTTGATTTAAAGGGGCAGGGCTGGGTTTATTGCCCAGTGCCTGAGGCACCCCCTTGAGGGGGAATGCCGACGGGATCGACGCAATTTTTTCACCCCCGCCACCCCATGAGCTTCGGCTTGTGGGTGGTCCCACATAAATAGGGACTTTGTGCCTGACCCGTACAAGTGGGGTACGCGGTAAATATCATGTAACCCCCCCCCCAACGGGTGGGGGTCCAGTGGCTTCGGCCCTGGATCTTTACGAGTTAATAGCGTCGATCCAGGGGGCCATCCCCCCAGGCAACACCTGCCCCTCGATTTAAAGGGACAGGGCTGGGTTTATTTGCCCAGTGCCTGAGGCACCCCCTTGAGGGGGAATGCCGATGGGATCGACGCAATTTTTTACCTGCCACTCCATGAGCTTCGGCTTGTGGGTGGTCCCACGTTAATAGGGACTTTGTGCCTGACCCGTACAAGTGGGGTACGCGGTAAATACTATGTAGACCCGCCGAACGGGGTGGGGGTCTAGTGGCTTCTGCCCTGGATTTTTACAAGTTAGTAGCGTCGATCCCAGGGGGCTATCCCCCAAGCAATACCCGCCCCTTGGTTTAAAGGGGCAGGGCTTGGTTTATTGCCCAGCGCCTGAGGCACCCCTCTTGAGGGAAAATGCCGACGGTATCGACGAAATTTTTTCCACCTATCACCCATGAGCTTCGGCTTGTGGGTGGGCTCATAAGTGGAATGAGAGGCAAATCCCTGTAGATAAGGCCAACAGTATCAATAATGTAAAATAATTTTATTAATAATTGTGGTTTAAATAAAAATAAAATCATGGAGAATGTGACGTAGATAAATACGCGAATTGGGACTTAAGTACTAATATAGTTTCGGTTACAGACAGACAAACACACAATCTCTATTATAATAAGATGATGCCACACAACTATATACTAAGAAAATGTACAGGGGCACATTTAATAAATCACAAGAAAAAATAAACTACATTATATACATGGATGATATCTAGACTAATTTCATATTTTTCTGGAAAATTCAATTCCATAAATTATGAAAAGATTATTATTATTATTATTATTATTATTATTATTATTATTATTGTGAGAGTTTTTCCCGTCAGCGTTAGCTGATGGTATTTCACTGGAGTCTAAGTGACAACAAGTCTCCTCAGGTTTCCAAGACTCTTCTGAGTATTCTAACCGATTGCAGCAATGCAGTAGTCTGGATGGTCTTAATTCTTTCTCTGATTTCCAGTTCCTCTTTTTTTCCAAGCTTTTATGGGACCGTTCCAAGTGCACCAACTACAATTGGTATCACTTTAACCCTCATATTCCACAACTCTTTCAATTCTCTGGCAAGGTCCAGGTATTTGTCCATCTTTTTGTTTCCTTTTATTTTGACCCCTGTGATCTGCTGCAACTGCAAAATCTACCAGTTGACAAGTTCTCTTTTTCTTGTTAATCAATACTATGTGTGGTCTTCTGGCTAGGATAAGGCGATCCGTCTTTATCTCGAAGTCCCAGAGAATGTTATGCGTTTAATTCTCAAGAACAGATTCTGGTTTATGCACATACCATTTTGTTGTATGGTCAAAATTTAGTTGGATGAACTCATAAGTAGCGTTTTCTTGTGGAGACACCAGTGTGGGCCGACCAGCAATGTGATGAACAAGAAAGGGAAAGAGTAAAAAAGGGACGTAAGAGAAAGTTCCAAATCAAGTAAATATCAGTATTAAACATGTTTCTACGAATATACACAATTCTAATTTTGGCCCAAACGACGTACTTAACAAACCACACGGGCCTTCGATTGTTGAACACTTTATAAATAACCGTAATTGTGCTAAAAAATTCTGTGCTGACTTGTTCTTTATTCTAAGATATTCACACACTTCTTTTCATCTCAAAATATTTTGTCGAGAACGGCTTCTCTTGGTAACAGAGAAAATATTTGCTTGGAGAATTACAATTATTTAGGAATCTTAGAAGGGGACACTAACAAACAAAAAGAAATTAAAAAAAAGGTTTAAAAGAATACCTCCGAAGAAGAAGAAAACTTCTGCTGCCGAAATCTCCTCAAGGAAATAAATGCCTATCCAAAGAAGCCCGTAAAGGAGTGAAACGTTATATTAAATAAATAGATACTCCACCAGTTTTTGGTTTTCAAGTCATTGTGTTTTCTTTTTACATAGCGATTTATATATGATGTATCTTTCAAACCATACGAGTAAGACGGACTAGACATGAGGGACACTGCTGGAGAAGCAAGGACGAGCTCATAAGCGACATACTCCTGTGGAAGCCAACACATGGGCATGTTAGTGTGGGCCGCCCAGCCAGGACCTATATTGACCAACTATGTGAGGATGCTGGATGCTGCGCGGAGGAGCTCGCGGGGGCAATGAATGATAGGGAGGGTTGGCGTGAGATTGTCATGGATATCCGTGCTACTTGCGCGACATGATGGTGATGATGATGATGATATTAATAATGGATTTTTATTTTTACATTGTTGTTGTTGGTGGTGTAGGAGGTGGTGGTGGTGTTGTAGCTGCTACTACTGTTGCTGCTGCACCTCCTGTTGCTGTTGTAGTTGTTTTTGTTGTTGCTATTGTTTATAAGATACTCTGGACCATTCTTAAAATAGTCGAGAGAGGAACTCAGATAGATAGACCAAAAGACAAGAAGATTAAGAACAATGCAAATCCCTTTGAGAGATGATAGAGACAGGCTATATGTGCCAAGAAGGAAGATGGAAGAGGTCTAACAAACATTGAGGACTGTGTTGAATGCAACAATCCAAGAACTCGAGGATACACGAAAAAAAAAACCAAAAGAAAACAAGGAAATATTAATTACAGCAGTCAATAGCAGCAGCTAAGTAGAAGCAGAAAAACAAGAAAACATAAATGGGAAGAAAAACAATTATATGGATATTTCAACCGACAAATTGGGGAGAGATGAAAAGACCCGTTCCTGAATCTTCTGTCTGTTATCATCCTGCAACACCCTCTAGTTAAAAATGTCACCGTCCACATTATCCAAGAGGCAATGTAAAAATGTAAATACAGATTATCTGGTGTCACTTAATTGCATATTTCTTAATTGTCCCATTTTATTTCACCCAATTTTAAAAATGAAACATTCCAAATGGTCTTGCGTCGCTTAAATGTCAAACGTAAAATTAAAATGAATTAAAAAAATTTTTTTTTTGTTTTATTTGTAATTTTGAAATTGGGAATTACCGAATATATTTTGTTAATGTTGGTAGGATTTATATGTAATGAAATTGTAAATCATGGTTTGTAGCTTAAATAGCTCCTCTTGATTTCTGTTTCGTTTCGTGGAAATTCCACGGTTCCCGCTAGTAAAAATAAATAGGAGAAAAAAAAAATAATAAAGATAAAAACACGCACCCAGTGAAATTAAAAGAGAGGAGAGTGTAACTAAAAGGTGTTATTCAAATTAAATGGAGAAGCGAGCGATGTTGTTTATTCAAACGCCATGGATGCCTTCTGTATACAAATTAATACGATTTATTTAGAATAGCTCGCATAGATTAATAGATGTATACATTTGTATGTGGCTATTTATGTATGTTTATCAATCTATCTATCGAAATCAAGACACATTTACCTCAATTGTTTTTTGGTATTTTCTCACTTCGTGTGTTTTTCTATCTAGCCAAGTGTTAAATTGCATGCGTTCCAATGTATCTTAATCTATTCAAATTTTTACTTAGTTTATTTCTTTTTTTTTGTTTCAGTCTGTTTATATCTAATTAATCCTATCAATATCTACGTGCCAATCTATCTATCTATCTATCTATCTATCTATCTATCGATTTATTTCTCTGAGGCTGTTCATCTCTCTCTCTCTCTCTCTCTCTCTCTCTCTCTCTCTCTCTCTCTCTCTCTCTCTCTCTCTATCTATCTATCTATCTATCTATCTATCTATGTCAGTCTATTCATTTCACTCTCTCTCCTCCCTCCATCTCCTCCTCCCTCTCTCTCTCTCTATCTTTATCTCTCTCACTACCCCCCCTCTCTCTCTCTCTCTCTCTCTCTCTCTATATATATATATATATTATTATATAATATATATATATATGATCATTTCTATCTATCTATCTAAGTATGTTTCTATCTATCTATCAGTCTTCATTTCCATCCACCTATCCATCTATCTATCTATCTATCTATCTCTCTCTCCCCCTCTCTCTCTCTCTCTCTCTCTCTCTCTATATATATATATATATATATATATAATATATATATATATATATATATATCAGTTTGTTAATTACTATCTATCTATCTATTTATCTATTTCAGTCCGTTTCTATCTATCTATCTATGTATCTATCTATTTCTCTAGCTATGTTCATTTATATCTATCTATCAACCTATATATCAATCTCAGTCTGTTCATTTCTATCTTAGTCCGTTCATTTTTCTCTATGTACGTATGTATGTCTGTATCTATCTATCTATCTATCTATCTATATCTATATATATATATATATATATATATATATATATATATATATATTATATATATATCGTACTCTTCATAATAAAAACCAAAAGGTCTACAATATCAAAACTATTGAGTAATCTAATTTCTCAAGACACACTATAATATTTGCTACTGAAACGTTCGGTCAAATTCATTTGACGATCCGATTGTATCTCAAAATCTTAGAAGATTTCATGCGTCTCGTTTTCTAGGGCAGATTCTGATTTATATCTATACCAGATCGCAGCATACTCAAATTTTAATCTCTTGCACAATTCCCAGTAGACCACCTTTCCCACCCAATCATGCCTAATCTTGCATTCATTTTGTGTTAGTATTATTATGTGAGTTTTTCACACCAGCGTTAGCTGATGGTATTTCACTCGGTTCTGAGTGACAACAAGTCTTCCCAGGTCTCCAGGACTCTTCTGGGCACCCGATTGCAGCAATGCAGTAGTCTGAATGGTCTCAATTCTTCCTCTGATTTCCAGATCCTCCAGTCTTTTTTCCAAGCTTTTTGGAACCGTTCCAAGTGCACCAATTCCTATTGGTATCAATTTGACTCTCATATTCCACTTTTTAAAAAATTCTCTAGCAAGGTCCAGATATTTGTCTATCTTTTGGTTTTCCTTCACCCTGTGATCTGCTGGAACTGCAAAGTCTACCAGTTGACAAGTTCTCTTTTTTGTATTCACCCCTTGCGAGTTTTTTGCACCGGTGTTAGATGATGGCTTTTTCACTGGAATATGAGTAATAGCAAGTCTCCACCTGTGGCGGAGAACGAAAAAGAGTAAGACTTTGTCTTGCCTGCCGGGATCGAACCCGGGTCCGCCCGCATGCAAAAACAAATGCAATCTAGGTACTGGACGGACGCGAGGTTCGACATGTGCCCGGATGTTTGGTTTTTGAGTGTACTTAAAATAACCAAAGCGAGTGAGGAGAACGGAGTTCTTTTAGAAGAGAAGATTGAAAGCTGAGGACTGAGATTATTTGAAGTTTTCCTTACAGTTGGAAGAGAATTAGAGTAGTATTTATCTTTAAATCTTTTTGCCCCCCCCCCTTTCAAAACACCACCTAGACTACTCTGAGTATTCTAGCCGAACTTAACCATGCTGTTGTAAGGATGGTCTCAATTCTTCCTCTGATTTCCAGTTCCTCTTATCTTTTTTCTAAGCTCTTGGGGTCCGTTCCATTTGCCCCAATTAATATTGGTTTCACTTTCACCCTCATATTCCATATATTTTTTTTTCAATTCTCTAGGAAGGTCCAGGTATTTGTTTATCATTTCGTTTTCTTTCATTTCACTATGTGATCTGCTGGAACTGCAAAATCTACCAGATGACAAGTTCTCCTTTTCTTGTTAATCAATACTAGTTTTGGTCTTCTGGCTGGGATAAGGCGATCTGTCTTAATCTTAAAATCCAAGAGAAGTTTATGTTCCTGTTCCTTTAGTCAGTTTTCTAAATCCTTGATAACAATTCCAAGGGCCCTAACCACAATTGGTATTAATTTTACACTTATATTTAATAACAAACCAGAATATTTCTTGCATGTCATATAAGATGCCGTGAAGCAAGATCACTAACTTTTAGCCTTCTTTTAACGGTTCGTTGTGGGGGGGGGTCGATATTCCATTGGTCTCGAAGAAAGCAAATTCTTTAATATCGCTATCCTTTGCTTTACGTTCTTGTACAGGTTGCGACAGAGACATAATACGTGGGTAGCCTACGACTTATGTTTGTAAGTGTATTTATATTTTGAATCGAAGTTTGTTGAAGATTCAAGATCGGAGGGGATTATATTACTGTTCTTTCTGGAAATAATTCGTGCCAAATAAGGGATTAATTAATTAATATTTCTCTTTTTAATTAGTATAGTCAGTATTTTTCCCATTGTAGGTAAACAAGTTAACGTACTATCCTTTACAAGAAGCAAACATACCCGAATGGGGCACAAAAGGAATGGCTATCCTAATCCAGAGAAAACCCGCATTTTTGTGGGGTTTTCTGGATTAGTATAGTTATTCCTTTTGTGATCCATTCGGGTATGTTTGCTTCTGGTAAGCATATATGATTATTATCATTATTATTATTATTATTGAGTTTTTCACACCTGCCATAGCTTCTGGTTTCCTGGAGGCTGAGTGGCAGCAAGTCTCCTCATGTCTCCAGGACTCTTCTGAGTATTCTAGCCGATATTAACAGTGCTGTAGTTTGGATGGTCTTGATTCTTTCTCTGATTTCCAATTTACCCAAATTCTTTTCCAGAGCTTTCGGGACCTTTCCATAGGCACCAATTACAATTGGTACAACCTTCACCTTCATGTTCCAAAGTTTCCCCAGTTCTCTGGCAAGGTCTCCGTATTTGTCTATCTTTTCGCTTTCTTTCATTTATTATTATTATTATTATTATTATTATTATTATTATTATTATATCTTCTTTTTTTTTCTTTTTTCTTCCTGATGTTTCGTGCTTTTTCTTTATCATATTTATTCTTTCTATCTCACTTTCTATATTTCCTTTTTCATTCATTCTTTCCTTCTTTCTCTCTTTCTTTAACTTCATTCTATCTTTCTTTGTTTTTATTGCATTTCATTTTTGTCTGTTTTTTCTGTCTGTTTTTTGTTTTTTGTTTGTTTTTTTTCTTTTTCCTTTTCGTTATTTGTGCACGGTATTTTTTTCATTATTTTAATCCTATTTTTTTAACGTCCTCAAAGTCCTCATTTCTTGTTGTTGTTGTTGTTTTTGTTGTTTGAGTGTGAGTTGTAATTGGTCACCGGGGGCTTGCAGAGAAGTGGTCACGGTCGACGTGTGCCAGGAGAAAGACTCTCGCGGCTCAAGTGTGGGGGACTGTTATTTTATATGGCTGCCGAATCTGTAAATACTGAAGAAAAATAAGGCAAGAAAAAATGAAAATGAAAATGAAAAAAACGATTGCCAAAACAAATACAAAAAGAAAAGAAAAGAAAAACACGCAAGCTTACTAAACCAAAATCGTAAATACAAAGTATGTATTAGCTTATATCCGTATGTTTCAGCTTAATTCAAGAGAAACCATATATATATATATATATATAATATATATATATAAATATATATATATATATATATATATAATATATATATATAGCTTAATTCAAGAGAAACCATACATATAATATGTATATTATATATATATATATATTATATATATATGTTGTATGACTGCGTAAGACAAAGGTATAAGTGCAGTATGGAAGAGTCACGCAATTTTACATACATACATACATACATACATACTTGCAATCATATATATATATATGTAAATACAAAGTATGTATTAACATATATCCGTATGTTTCAGCTTAATTCAAGAGAAACCATATATATATATATATATATACATATATATATATATATATATATATATAATATATATATATAGCTTAATTCAAGAGAAACATATATATATATATAACATAATATATATACATATATATATATATATATATATATATATATATATATATATATATATATATAACTGCGTAAGACAAAGGTGTAAGTGCAGTATGGAATAGTCACGCAATTTTACATACATACATACATACATACTTGCAATCATATATATATATGTAAATACAAAGTATGTACTAACTTATATCCGTATGTTTCAGCTAAATTCAAGAGAAACTATATATATATATATATATATATATATATATATATATATATATATATATGTGTGTGTGTGTGTGTGTGTGTGTGTGTGTGTGTGTATAACTGCGCAATACAAAAGTGTAAGTGCAGTATGGAAGAGTCATGCAATTTTACATACATACATACATACATACTTGCATACACACATATATATATATATATGTTTGTGTATTTGTGTATGCGTGTATGCGTGAGAGAAAAAGAGAGAGATAATGTGTGTGTGGTGGTGTGTGTGTGTGTGTGTGTGGTGTGTGTGTACTTTGTGTGTTGTTGTTTTTGTAGTTGTTCGTAGTGCGGTTAAGCTGCGAAAACCATTGCTTCACTTGTAATAACATTGTGACTCGTATTCAAATCTCTGAATTTAATATAGGGACGGAGGAATGCGACTGAGGAGGTTTAGTTTAGCCGGCTATGAAGGAATGGGTGTGTTTTCGTTATATATCCCGACATATATATTGATAGCGAGATAGAATTAGACTTTAACAAACAAACAGACAAACAGACAGACAGACAGATAGATAGATTGATGGTTGGTTGGTTGGCTCGTTGGTTTGTTGTTTTGTTTTATGCCATATAAACCCTCTTCAAGATCCTTTAATACTGAATCAACTCATCTTGATAAACAAAGGGCTCAGCTTGCTTAAAGTACGCTCTGTTGCTTAAGTCGTCAAATAATTATTGAAAAAAACCTTTCGCTGCTTAACCTCGGTGATGTACCAGTAGCCGGTTCTTTCAACGTAATAGATAGATAGATAGATAGATAGATAATGAACAGACTAAAATAGATAGATATATAGATAGATAGATATTAGCACAACGTAATAGATAGATAGATAAATATAAAGACTGAGATGAATTTGAATGGTCAATTGAACATACAACGCAATTGTTCATTCACACACACACACACACACACACACACACACATAATATATTATATATATATATATATATATATATATATATTAAGAAAAGAAAATAGAATTTAGAAGGCTATTGACAATGCAATGGAAAAACGATAGGTGATGAAATTGATGTTTATTTACCTGTTTCCTAAATTTTCGGTATAAAATCCCATCTTCAGAGGTTTCGGAGTTACGTGTGTTTTTTTATACATATATTACGGCACTTATGCTGCTAAGTTCTCGGTCCGACCAAGACGTGAATACACATTTAATTCACAGTTCAACACACTTGGCACATCTCTTGAACCCTTCTAATAAAACTGGATTTTGTAAAAATTCATTATTTCAAATAAATGTAATCAAGAGGAATTTATTTATTTTACTTTTGCTTTTGATTTTCGATTTTATGCATTTACAATTATGAAACAAGACAAATGTTTTTGTTGTAACCTTTTTTTAAAAGAAGTTAAAATGTTACATAATTATTAGTACTCTAACACTTATTTACAGTAGTGTAGAAACCAAAATAGCTGTTTTAAGTTGCAGCCGGCGGCCTTGAAGGATTGAGGGACAAGGCTTGACCTCATCCTGATCCTTCTTCTTCTGATTTAGATTAGAAAAAGTTTTTAGTCAGTATCGGCCAAACCACGAAGGTGATAAGTCGTGTTAAGCGCACTGCCGTACTCAATCTGCGCAGGTAGTCTGGTGGGGATTTCGGAATAAAATATGATCTAAAGCAAATCGAAGTCTTGTGTTATTATCTAAAAACTACCAATGACACAGGGCTTCTGATAAAGAGAAATCCCCTATGGAAGACCAGACACGAAGTCCCCAAGACGAAGTCCAGACGCTAGAAGAAACAAAGTTATAAATGCAAGTTATTGCTGGTCAGCCAACACTGTTATGTCAATGTCAACACTGTGGGAGCCCAAAGAACGTTACTTATGAGTTCGTTCTTATATCTCCAGCACTACTCAGCATGTCTTGCATTATTTGGATTATTCGGTCTATTGTCCTCATCTTTATTGTTTTCCGCACAACGTTTCGGCCGATATACCACCCGACCTTCTTCGGGTGTTTCTTGACGGACACAGGAACCTTCTCGAAATCAGGAACCTTCTCTTCGAACACAGGAACCTTCTTGACGTAATCGGGAGCCTTCACGCGGAACTTTGAAACCTAACCCTTTATTCAATCCCGGGGGAGTAGACTTATCTGGTCCGTTACGT
>CM042153.1:1388832-1408146 GCA_023376005.1 Doryteuthis pealeii | reverse complement strand
TCCATTAAATTAAAGACATAGGCTAACTCTCACATGAGCTACATAAATTAGTTAGACAGGGGCAATCTCCAACATTGAGCTAACATAAATACGAGACAGGCAATCTCCAACATGAGCTACATGAATTAGGAGACTGGCAATCTCCAACATGAGCTACATAAATTAAAGAGACAGGCCAATCCCAACATGAGCAACATAAATTAAGTCATAGGCCATCTCCAAAATGAGCTACATAAATTAGGAGACAGGTAATCTCCAACATGAGCTACATTAATTAAGACATAGGCAATCTCCAACATGAGCCACATAAAATTAGGAGAGAGGCAATCTCCAACATGAACTACATAAATAGGAGACAGGCAATCTCCAACATTCGCTACATAAATTAAGACATAAACAATCTACAAATTGACCCTACATAAATTAGGAAGACAGGCAATCACCAACATGAGCTACATAAATTAAGACATAGGCTAACTCTCACATGAGCTACATGAATTAGGAGACAGGCAATCTCCAGCATGAGCCTACATAAATTAGGGAGACAGGCAATCTCCAAGATGAGCTACATAAATTAGGAGACAGGTAATCTCAGAATGAGCTACATAATTAGGAGACTGTCAATCTCTAAACATGAGCTACAATATATTAGGAGACAGGATAACTCCAACATTAGCTACATAAATTAAGACATAGGGAGTCCTCTAACATAAGCTACATAAATTAAGAAATAGGCAATCTCCAACATGAGCTACATAAATTAGGAGCCTGGCAACTCCCAACATCAGCTACATAAATTAGGAAAAACAGGCAATCTCCAACAATGAGCAATATAAATTAAGACATAGGCTAACTCTCACATGAGCTACATAATTAGGAGACAGGCATTCTCCAGCATGAGCTACATAAATAGGAGATAAGCGATCTCCAACATGGAGCTACATAAATTAGGAGACTGGCAATCTCCAACATGAGCTACATAATTAAGACATAGGCAATCTCAAACATATCTACATAAATTAAGACATAGGCAATCTCCAAACATGAGCTACATAAATTAGGTGTACTGGCAATCTCAACATGAGCTACATGAATTTAGGCGGACAGGCAATCTCCAAACATGAGCTACAAAATTAAACAAGGCAATCTACAAATTGACCTGCATAAATTAGGAGACAGGCAATCACCCAACATGAGTTACATAAATTAAGACATAGTGCTAACTCTCAACATGAGCTACATATTTAGGAGACAGGCAATCTCCAGCATGAGCTACAATAAATTACGAGACAGGCAATCTCCAACATGAGCAACATAAATTTTAAGACATATGCAATCCTCCAACATGAGTTACATAAATTAGGAGACAGGCAATCACCAACATGAGCTACATTAATTAAGACATAGGCAAACTCTAACATGAGTTACATAAATTAGGAGACAGGCAATCTCCAACATGAGCTACTAATTTACGAGACATGAGCTACATAAATTAGGAGACAGGCAATTCCAACATGAGCTACATAAATTAGGAGACAGGTAATCTCCAACATGAGATACATAAATTAGGGAGACTGGCAATCTCCAACATGAGCTACATAAATTAGGGACAGGCATCTCCAACATAGCTACATAAATTAAGACAAAGGCAATCTCCAACATGAGCCACATAAATTAGGAGACAGGCAATCTCCAACATGAACTTACATAAAATAGGAGACAGGCAATCTCACATGAGCTACATAATTAAGACATAAAACAATCTACAAATTGACCTACATAAATTAGAGACAGGCAATCACCAACATGAGCTACATAAATTAAGACATAGGCTAACTTCTCACATGAGCTACATAAATTAGGAGACAGGCAATCTCCCAACATGAGCCTTACATAAATTACGAGACTGGCAATCTCCAACATGAGCTACATGAATTAGGAGACTGGCAATCTCGAAATGAGCTACATATATTAAGAGACAGGCAATCTCCAACATTAGCTACATAAATTAAGACATAGGCAATCTCCAACATGAGCTACATAAATTAGACACTGGCAATCTCCAACATGAGCTACATAAATTAGGGACAGGCAATCTCCAACATGAGCTACATAAATTAAGACATAGGCAATCTCCAACATGAGCTACATAAATTAGGAGACAGGCAATCACCAACATGAGCTACATAAATTAAGACTAGGCAAACTCTAACATGAGCTACATAAATTAGGAGACAGGCAATCTCCAACATGAACTACATAATTACAGAGACAGGCAATCTTCAACATGAGCACCTAAATTAAACTAGGCAATCTCCAACATGAGCTACATAAATTAAGAGGGGACAGGTAATCTCCAACATGAGCTACATTAATTAAGACATAGGCAATCTCCAACATGAGCCACATAATTAGGAGACAGGCAATCTCCAACATTGAACTACATAAATAGTAGACAGCAATCTCAACATTAGCTACATAAATTAAGACATAAACAATCTACAAATTACCTACATAAATTAGGAGACAAGGCAATCTCCAATGAGCTACATAAATTGGGAGACAGTAATCTCCAGCATGAGCTACATAAATTAGGAGACTGTCAATCTCGGAACATGAGCTACATATATTAGGAGACAGGCAATCTCCAACATTAGCTACATAAATTAAGACATAGGATCTCTAACATAAGCTACCATAAATTAAGAAATCGGCAATCTCCCAACATGAGCTACATAAATTAGGAGCCTGGCAATCTCCACATGAGCTACATAAATTAGGAAACAGGCAATCTGCACATGAGCAATATAAAATTAAGAATAGGCTAACTCTCAACATGAGCTACATAAATTAGGAAAACAGCATTCCAGCATGAGCTACATAAATAGGAGATAAGCGATCTCCAACATGAGCTACATAAATTAGGAGACTGGCAATCTCAACATGAGCTACATAAATTAAGACATAGGCAATCTACAAATGACCTGCATAAATTAGGAGAAGGCAATCACCAACATGAGTTACATAAATTAAGACATAGGGCTAACTCTCACATGAAGCTACATATTTTAGGAGACAGGCAACTCCAGCATGAGCTACATAAATTAGCGAGACTAGGCAATCTCCAACATGAGCTACATGAATTAGGAGACAGGCAATCCCAACATGAGCTACATTAAATTAAACATAGGCAATCTACAAATTGACCTGCATAAATTAGGAGACAGGCAATCACCAACATGAGTTACATAAATTAAAGACATAGGCTAACTCTCACATGAGCTACAATTTTAGGAGACAGGCAATCTCCAGCATGAGCTACATAAATTACGGAGACAGGCAATCTCCAACATGAGCAACATAAATTAAGACATAGGCAATCATCCAACATTGAGTTACATAAATTAGGAGACAGGCAATCACCAACATGAGCTACATTAATTAAGAACATAGGCAAACTCTAACATGAGTTACATAAATTAGGAGACAGGCAATCCCAACATGAGCTACATAATTACGAGACCTGAGCTACATAATTAGGAGACAGGCAATCTCCACATGAGCTACATAATTAGAGACAGGTAATCTCCAACATGAGATACATCAAATTAGGAGACCTCGGCAATCTCCAAACATGAGCTAACATAAATTAGGAGACAGGCAATCTCCAAACATGAGCTACATAAAATTAAGACATAGCCATCTCCAACATGAGCCACATAAATTAGGAGACAGGCAATCTCCAACATGAACTACATAAATAGGAGACAGGCAATCTCCAACATGAGCTACATAAATTAACATAAACAATCTACAAATTGACCTACATAAATTAGAGACAGGAATCACCAACATGGAGCTTACATAAATTAAGACAAGGCTAACTCTCACATGAGCTACATAAATTAGGAGACAGGCAATCTCCAACATGAGCTACATAAATTACGAGACAGGCAATTCCACATGAGCTACATGAATTAGGAGACTGCAATCTCAACATGAGTACATATATTAAGAGACAGGTATCTCCAACATTAGCTACATAAAATAAGACAAGGCAGTGTCCAAACATGAGCTACTAAATTAAAGACCGGTAATCTCCAACATGAGCTACATAAATTAGGAGACAGGCAATCTCATAAATGAGCTATATAATTAGGAGCTGGCAATCTCCAACATGGCTACATAATTAAGACATGCAATCAACATGAGCTACATAAATTAAGACATAGGCAATATACAATTGACTACATAAATTAGGAGACAGCAATCACCAACATGAGCTACATAAATTAAGACATAGCAAACTCTAACATGGTTACATAAATTAGGAGACAGGCAATCTCCACATGAGCTACATAAATTAGGAGACAGGCAATCTCCAACATTGAGCTACATGAATTAAGACATGGGAGTCTCAACATATAACCTATATAAATTAAGAATAGCAATCTCCAACATGAGGTACATAATTAGGAGCCTCAAATCTCCACATGAGCTACATAAATTAGGAGACTAGGCAATCTCCAACATGAGCTACATGAATTAGGAGACAGGCAACTCAACATGAGCTACATAAATTAAGACATAGGCAATCTACAAATTGACCTGCATAAAATTAGGAGGCAGCAACACCAACATGAGTTACATAAATTAAGACTTAGGATAACTCTCACATGAGCTGATAAATTAGGAGACATGCAATTCCAGCATGAGCTACATAAATTAGGAGATAAGCGATCTCCAACATGAGCTACATAAATTAGGAGACTGGCAAACCTACATGAGCTACATAAATTAAGACATAGGCAATCTCCAACATAGCTACATAAATTAAGACATAGGCAATCTCCAACATGAGCTACATAAATTATGAGACAGGCAATCTCCAACATGAGCTACATTAATTAAGATAGGCAATCTCCAACATGAGCTACATAAATTAGGAGACAGGCAATCAACCAACATGAGCTACATAAATTAAGACATAGGCAAACTCTAACATGAGCTACATAATTAGGAGACAGGCATCTCCAACATGAGCTACATAAATTACGAGACAGGCAATCTCCAACATGAGCACAACATAAATTAAACATAGGAATCTCCAACATGAGCTACATAAATTAGGAGACAGGGCATCACCAACATGAGCTACATTAATTAAGCATAGGCAAACTCTAACATGAGCTACATAAATTAGGAGACAGGCATCTCCAACATGAGCTACATGAAATTACGAGACATGAGCTACATAAATTAGGAGACAAGCAATCTCCAACATAAGCTACATAAATTAGGAGACAGGCAATCTCAACATTGAGCTACATAAATTAAGACATAGGCAATCTCCAACATGAGCCACATAAATTAGGAGACAGGCAATCTCCAACATGAACTACTAAAAATAGGAGACAGGCAATCTCCACATGAGCTACATAATTAAGACATAAACAATCTACAATTGACCTACATAATTAGGAAACAGGTAATCTCCAACATGAGATACATAAATTAGGAGACTGGCAATCTCCAACATGAGCTACTAAATTATGAGACAGGCAATCTCCAACATGAGCTACATAAATTAAGACATAGGCAATCTCCAACATGAGCCACATAAATTAGGAGACAGGCAATCTCCAACATGAACTACATAAAATAGGAGGAACAAGGCAATCTCCAACATGAGCTACATAAATAAGACATAAACAATCTACAAATTGACCTACATAAATTAGGGAGACAGGCAATCTCCAACATGAGCCTACATAAATTAAGACATAGGCTAACTCTCACATGAGACTAATAAATTAGGAGACAGGCAATCTTCCAACATGAGCTACATAAATTACGAGACAGGCCATCTCCAACATGAGCTACATAAATTAGGAGACTGCAATCTCCAACGTGAGCTACATTAATTAGGAGACAGGCAATCTCCAACATTGAGCTACATAAATTAAGACATAGGCAATCTCCAACATGAGCTACATAAATTAGGAGACAGCAATCCCCAACATGAGCTACATAAATCAAGACATAGGCAAACTCTAACATGAGCTACATAAATAGGAGACAGGCAATCTCCACATGAGCTACATAATTAGGAGACAGGCAATCTCCAATATGAGCTACATAAATTAGGAATGGCAATCTCTAACATGAGCTACATAAATTAGGAGACAGGCAATCTCCAGCATGAGCTACATAAATTAAGACTGGCAATCTACAAATTGAGCCACATAAATTAGGAGACAGGCAATCTCCAACATTAGCTACATAAATTAGGAGACATAGGCAGTCTCCACATGAGCTACATAAATTAGGAGACCGGTAATCTCCAACATGAGCTACATAATTAGGAGACAGGCAATCTCCAACATGAGCTACATAAATTAGGAGACTGACAATCTCCAACATGAGCTACATAAATTAAGACATGCAATCAAATGCGCTACATAAATTAAGCTATATGCAATCTACAAATTGACTACATGAATTAGGAGACAGGCAATCTCCACATGAACTACATAAATTACGAGACAGGCAATCTCCAACATGAGCTACAAAATTAGGAGACTGCAATCTCCAATTTGAGCTACATAAATTAGGAGACAGGCAATCTCAACATGAGCTACTATAAATTTAAGACATAGGCAATCTCCAACATGAGCCACATAAATTAGGAGACAGGCAATCTTCCACATGAACTACATAAAATAGGAGACAGGCAATCTCAACAGAGCTACATAAATTAAGACATAAACAATCTACAAATTGACACGTAAATTAGGAGACGAGGCCAATCACCAACATGACACATAAATAAGACATAGGCAACTCTCACATGAGCTACATAAATTAGGAGACAGGCAATCTCCAACATGAGCTACATAAATACGAGACAGGCAATCTCCAACATGAGCAAAACATAAATTAGACATAGGTAATCTCCAACATGAGCTACATAGATTAGGAGACAGGCAATCACCAACATTGAGCTAATTATAAGCATAGGAAAACTCTAACATGAGCTACATAATAGTAGACAGGCAATCTCCAACATAGCTACATAAATTACGAGACATGAGCTACATAAATTAGGAGACAGGAAATCTCCAACATGAGCTACATAATTACAAGACAGCAATCTCCAACATGAGCTACATGAATTAGGAGAACTTGGCAATCTCCAACATGAGCTACATAAATTAAGTAGACAGGCAATCTCCAACATGAGCTACATAAATTAAGACATAGGCCAATCTCCAACATGAGCTGCATAAATTAGGAGAGAGGTTATCTCAACATGAGCTACATAAATAAAGACATAGGCAATCTCCAACATGAGCTACATAAATTAGGAGACAGGTAATCTCCAGCATGAGCTACATTAAATTAGGAGACTGTCAATCTCGAACATGAGCTACATATATTAGGAGACAGGCAATCTCCAACATTAGCTACATAAATTTAAGACATAGGGAGTCTCCAACATAAGCTACATATATTAAGAATAGGCAATCTCCAACATGAGCTACATATAATTAGGAGCCTGGCAATCTCCAACATGAGCTACATAAATTAGGAAACAGGCAATCTCCAACAGAGCAACATAAATTAAGACATAGGCTAACTCTCACATTGAGCTACATAAATTAGGAGACAGGCATTCTCCAGCATGAGCTACATAAATTAGGAGATAAGCGATCTCCAACATGAGCTACATAAATTAGGAGATGGCAATCTCCAACATGAGCTAACATAATTTAAGACATAGGCAATCTCCAACATAATCTACAAAATTAGACATAGGCAATCTCCAACATGAGCTACATTAAATTAGGAGACTGGCAATCTTCCAACATGAGCTACATGAATTAGGAGACAGGCAATCTCCACATGAGCTACATAAATTAAGACAATAGGCTAACTCTCACATGAGCTACATATTTAGGAGACAGCAATCTCCAGCATGAGCTACATAAATTACGAGACAGGCAATCTCCAACATGAGCAACATAAATTAAGACATAGGCAATCTCCAACATGAGTTACATAAATTAGGAGACAGCAATCACAACATGAGCTACATTAATTAAGACATAGGCAAACTCTAACATGAGTTACATAAATTAGGAGACAGGCAATCTCCAACATGAGCAAGGAGATACATAAATTACGAGACCGAGCTACATAAATTAGGAGACAGGCAATCTCCAACATGAGCTACATAAATTAGGAGACAGGAATCTCCACATGAGATACATAAATTAGGAGACTGGCAATCTCCAACATGAAGCTACATAAATTAGGAGACAGGCAATCTCCAACATGAGCTTACATAAATTAAGACATAGGCAATCTCCAACATGAGCACATAAATTAGGAGACAGGCAATCTCCAAACATGAACTACATAAAATAGGAGACAGGCAATCTCCAACTATGAGCTACATAATTAAGACATAAACATCTACAAATTGACTACATAAATTAGGAGACAGGCAATCACCAACATGAGCTACATAAATTAAGACATAGGCTAACTTCTCACATGAGCTACATAAATTAGGAGACAGGCAATCTCCAACATGAGCTACTAATTAGAGACAGGCAATATCCAACATGAACTTACAATGAATTAGGAGACTGGCAATCTTCGACATGAGCTACATAATAGTAAGAGACAGCAATCTCCAACATTAGCTACATAAAATAAGACATAGCACAGTGTCCAACATGAGCTAATACATTAAGAGACCGGTAATCTCCAACATGAGCTACATAAATTAGGAGACAGGCAATCTATAAATAAGCTATATATAAATTAGGAGACTGCAATCTCCAACATGAGCTACATAAATTAAGACATGCAATCAACATGAGCTACATAAATTAAGACATAGGCAATCTACAAATTGAGCTACATAAATTAGGAGACAGGCAATCACAACATGAGCTACATGAATTAAGACATAGGCAAAACTATAACATGAGTTTACATAAATTAGGAGAAGGCAATCTCCAACATCAGCTACATAATTAGAGACAGGCAATCCCAACATGAGCTACATGAATTAAGACATAGGGAGTCTCCAACATAAGCTATATAAATTAAGAAATAGGCAATCTCCAACATGAGCTACATAAATTAGGACCTGGCAATCTCCAACATGAGCTACATAAATTAGGAGACTGGCAATCTCCAACATGAGCTACCTGAATTAGGAGACAGGCAATCTCCACATGAGCTACATTAAATTAAGACATGGGCAATCTACAAATTGACCTGCATAAATTAGGAGACAGGCAATCACCAACATGAGTTACATAAATTAAGACATAGGCTAACTCTCACATGAGCTACATAAATTAGGAGACATGCAATCTCCAGCATGAGCTACATAAATTAGGAGATAAGCGATCTCCAACATGAGCTACATAAATTAGGAGACTGGCAATCTCCTACATGAGCTACATAAATTAAGATATAGGCAATCTCCAACATAAGCTAACATAAATTAAGACATAGGCAATCTCCAACATGAGCTACATAAATTAGGAGACTGGCAATCTCCACATGAGCTACATAAATTAGGAGACAGGCAATCTCCAACATGAGCTACATAAAATTAAGACATAGGCAATCTCCAACATGAGCTACATAAATTAGGAGACAGGCAATCACGAACATGAGCTACATAAATTAAGACATAGGCAAACTCTAACATGAGCTACATTAAATTAGGAGACAGGCAATCTCCAACATGAGCTACATAAATTACGAAGACAGGCAATCTCCAACATGAGCAACATAAATTAAGACATAGGTTAATCTCCAACATGAGCTACATTAAATTAGGAGACAGGCAATCACCAACATGAGCTACATTAATTAAGACATAGGCAAAACTCTAACATGAGCTACATAAATAGGAGACAGGCAATCTCCAACATGAGCTACATAAATTACGAGACATGAGCTACATAAATTAGGAGACAGGAATCTCCAACATGAGCTACATAAATTTCGAGACAGGCAATCTCCAACATGAGCTACATGAATTAGGAGACTGGCAATCTCCAACATGAGCTACATAATTAAGAGACAGGCAATCTCCAACATGAGCTACATAAATTAAGACATAGGCAATCTCCAACATGAGCTACATAAATTAGGAGACAGGCAATCTCCAACATGGCTACATAAATAAAGACATAGGCAATCTCCAACATGAGCTACATAAATTAGGAGACAGGGTAATCTCCGCATGAGCTACATAAATTAGGAGACTGTCAATCTCGACATGAGCTACATATAAGAGACAGGCAATCGCAATCTCCAACATTAGCTACATAAATTAAGACATAGGGAGTCTCCAACATAAGCTACATATATTAAGAAATAGGCAATCTCCAACATGAGCTACATAAATTAGGAGCCTGGCAATCTCCAACATGAGCTACATAAATTAGGAAACAGGCAATCTCCAACATGAGCAACATAAATTAAGACATAGGCTAACTCTCATATGAGCTACATAAATTAGGAAACATGCAATCTCCAGCATGAGCTACATAAATTAGGAGATAAGCGATCTCCAACATGAGCTACATAAATTAGGAGACTGGCAATCTCCTACATGAGCTACATAAATTAAGCCATAGGCAATCTACAACATAAGCTACTTAAATTAAGACATAGGCAATCTCCAACATGAGCTAAATAAATTAGGAGACTGGCGATCTCCAACATGAGCTACATAAATTAGGAGACAGGCAATCTCCAACATGAGCTACATAAATTAAGACATAGGCAATCTCCAGCATGAGCTACATAAATTAGGAGACAGGCAATCACCAACATGAGCTACATAAATTATGACATAGGCAAACTCTAACATGAGCTACATAAATTAGGAGACAGGCAATCTCCAACATAAGCAACATAAATTAGGAGACAGGCAATCTCCAACTTGAGCTACATAAATTAGGAGACAGGCAATCTCCAACATGAGCTACATGAATTAGAAGACCGGTAATCTCCAACAATGAGCTACATGAATTAGGAGACTGGCAATCTCCAACATGAGCTACATAAATTAAGACATAGGCAATCTACAAATTGAGCTACATAAATTAGGAGATAGGCAATCACCAACATGAGCAACATAAATTAAGACATAGGCAAACTCTCACATGATCTACATAAATTAGGAGACTGGCAATCTCCAACATGAGCTACATACATTATGAGACAGGCAATCTCCAACATGAGCTACATAAATTAGGAGACAGGCAATCTCCAACATGAGCTACATAAATTAGGAGACCGGTAATCTCCAACATGAGCTACATAAATTAGGAGACTGGCAATCTCCAACATGAGCTACATAAATTAGGAGACAGGCAATCTCCAACATGAGCTACATAAATTAAAACATAAGCAATCTCCAACATGAGTTACATAAATTAGGAGACAGGCAATCTCCAACATGAGCTACATAAATTAGGAGACTGGCAATCTCCAACATGATCTACATAAATTAGGAGACTGGCAATCTCCAACATGAGCTACATAAATTAGGAGACAGGCAATCTCCAACATAAGCAACATAAATTAGGAGACAGGCAATCTCCAACATGAGCTACATAAATAAAGACATAGGCAATCCACAAATTGAGCTACATAAATTAGGAGGCAGGCAATCACCAACATGAGCTATTAAGCTATTAAGACATAGGCAAACTCTAACATGATCTACATAAATTAGGAGAAAGGCAATCTCCAACATGAGCTACATACATTATGAGACAGGCAATCTCCAACATGAGCTACATAAATTAGGAGACAGTCAATATATAAGATGAGCTACATAAATTAGGAGAGAGGCTAAAACCAAGATGAGCTACATAAATTAAGTCACAGGCTATATCCAGCATAATCTACATGAATTAGGAGACAGGCAATCTCCACCAAGAGCTACATAAATTAGGAGACAGGCAATGTCCAACATGAGCTACATAAATTAGGAGACAGGCAATCTCCAACATGAGCTACATAAATTAAAACATAGGCAATCTACAAATTGAGCTACATAAATTAGGAGACAGGCAATTACCAACATGAGCTACATAAATCAAGACATAGGCAAACTCTAACATGAGCTACATAAATTAGGAGAAAGGCAATCTCCAACATGAACTACATAAATTAGGAGACGGGCACTCTCCAACATGAGCTACATAAATTAAGACATAGGCAATCTCCAACATGAGCTACATGAATTAGGAGACAGGCAATCTCGAACATGAGCTACATATATTAGGAGACAGGCAATCTCCAACATTACCTACATAAATTAAGACATAGGCAGTCTCCAACATGAGCTACATAAATTAGGAGACCGGTAATCTCCAACATGACCTACATAAATTAGGAGACAGGCAATCTCCAACATGAGCTACATAAATTAGGAGACTGGCAATCTCCAACATGAGCTACATAAATTAAGACATGCAATCAACATGAGCTACATAAATTAAGACATAGGCAATCTCCAACATAAGCTACATAAATTAGAAGACAGGCAATCAGCAAAATGAGCTACATAAATTAAGACATAGGCAAACTCTAACATGAGCTACATAAATTAGGAGACAGGCAATCTCCAGCATGAACTACATGAATTAGGAGATAAGCGATCTCCAACATGAACTACATAAATTAGGAGACTGGCAATCTCCAACATGAGCTACATAAATTAGGAGACAAGCAATCTCCAACGTGAGCTACATAAATTAGGAGACAGGCAATCTCCAACATGAGCTACATAAATTAGGAGACAGGCAATCTCCAACATGAGCTACATAAATTAAGACATAAGCAATCTCCAACATGAGCTACATAAATTAGGAGACAGGCAATCTCCAACATGAGCTACATAAATTAAGACATAGGCAATCTACAAATTGAGCTACATAAATTAGGAGACAGGCAATCACCAACATGAGCTACATAAATCAAGACATAGGCAAACTCTAACATGAGCTACATAAATTAGGAGACAGGCAATCTCCAACATGAGCTACATAAATTAGGAGACTGGCAATCTCCAATGTTGAGCTACATAAATTAGGAGACTTGCAATCTCCAACATGAGCTACATAAATTAGGAGACAGGTAATCTCCAGCATGAGCTACATAAATTAGGAGACTAGCAATCTCGAGCATGAGCTACATATATTAGGAGACAGGCAATCTCCAACATTAGCTACATAAATTAAGACATAGGCAGTCTCCAACATGAGCTACATAAATTAGGAGACCGGTAATCTCCAACATGAGCTACATAAATTAGGAGACAGGCAATCTCCAACATGAGCTATATAAATTAGGAGACTGGCAATCTCCAACATGAGCTTCATAAATTAAGACATGCAATCAACATGAGCTACATAAATTAAGACATAGGCAATCTACAAATTGAGCTACATAAATTAGGAGACAGGCAATCAGCAAAATGAGCTACATAAATTAAGACATAGGCAAACTCTAACATGAGCTACATAAATTAGGAGACAGGCCATCTCCAGCATGAGCTACATGAATTAGGAGATAAGCGATCTCCAACATGAACTACATAAATTAGGAGACAATCAATCTCCAACATGAGCTACATAAATTAGGAGACAAGCAATCTCCAACATGAGCTACATAAATTAGGTGACAGGTAATCTCCAACATGAGCTCCATAAATTAGGAGACAGGCAATCTCCAACATGAGCTACATTATTTAGGAGACAGGTAATCTCCAACATGAGCTACATAAATTAGGAGACTGGCAATCTCCAACATGAGCTACATAAATTAGGAGACAGGCAATCTCCAGCATGAGCTACATGAATTAAGACATAGGCAATCTCCAACATGAGCTACATAAATTAAGACATAGGCAATCTACAAGTTGAGCTACATAAATTAGGAGACAGGCAATCACCAACATGAGCTACATAAATTAAGACATAGGCAAACTCTAACATGAGCTACATAAATTAGGAGACAGGCAATCTCCAACATGAGCTACATAAATTAGGAGACTGGCAATCTCAAACATGAGCTACATAAATTAGGAGACAGGCAATCTCCAACATGAGCTACATAAATTAGGAGACTGGCATCTCCAACATGAGCTACATAAAATAGGAGACAGACAATCTCCAACATGAGCTACATAAATTAAGACATAGGCAATCTCCAACATGAGCTACATAAATAAGGAGACAGGCAATCTCCAACATGAGCTACATAAATTAGGAGACAGGTAATCTCCAACATGAGCTACAGAAATTAGGAGATAGGCAATCTCCAACATGAGCTACATAAATTAAGACAGAGGCAATCTCCAACATGAGCTACATAAATTAGGAGACAGGCAATCTCCAACATGAGCTACATAAATTAGGAGACTGGCAATCTCCAACATGAGCTACATAAATTAGGAGACAGACAATCTCCAACATGAGCTACATAAATTATGACATAGGCAAACTCTAACATGAGCTACATAAATTAGGAGACAGGCAATCTCCAGCATGTGCTACATAAATTAGGAGATAAGCGATCTCCAACATGAGCTACATAAATTAGGAGACTGGCAATCTCCAAGATGAGCTACATAAATTAGGAGACAGGCAATCTCCAAAATGAGCTACATAAATCAAGACATAGGCAAACTCTAACATGAGCTACATAAATAAGGAGACAGGCAATCCCAACATGAGCTACATAAATTAGGAGACAGGCAATCTCCAGCATGAGCTACATAAATTAGGAAATAAGCGATCTTTAACATGAGCTACATAAATTAGGAGACTGGCAATCTCCAACATGAGCGACATAAATTAGGAGACAAGCAATCTCCAGCATGAGCTACATAAATTAATTCACAGGCTATCTCCAGCATGAGCTACATAAATTAGGAGACAGGCAATCTCCAACATGCCCTACATAAATTAGGAGACAGGCAATCTCCAACATGAGCTACATAAATTAAGACATAGGCAATCTCCAACATGAGCTACATAAATTAGGAGACAGGCAATCTCCAACATGATCTACGTAAATTAGGAGACAGGCAATCTCCAACATGAGCTACATAGATTAGGAGACAGACAATCTCCAACATGAGCTACATAAATTAGGAGATAGTCAATCTCCAACATGAGCTACATAAATTAAGATATAGGCAATCTCCAACATGAGCTACATAAATTAGGAGATAGGCAATCCACAAGATGAGCTACTTTAATTAAGAGAGGCACTCTCCAACATGAGCTTCATCAAGTACTTCTATCGAATACGAATAATTTGCAAACGTATCTATTTGCCCATATAAATATTTACCAACCCCTCCACACGAGTAGGATGTGACACAAGGTCAGTTTATCAAGCAGAGTTTACCAGGCTTGAATTCAGAGTTTTCCTTTTCCTAGACCAGTTGCCGTACCAAGGCTGAAGAGCCTAATCCGCCATACTATTTACTCATAGCTGGAGAGTGAATAGTTATATTCATACCTTTACACAAGGGTATTAATGCCATGTTAAAACCGTCTTTTTAACTGGGCCGGAATACCAACTTCTCGTACGAGTGAGACAGCGTTGACTGAATACTTCCCCTGTTCATTTATTTAGTGCAGATTCAGTCTTGTGTTCCTCACATCATGTCAGAAAATCCCGTTGAAAAGGAACATCCAATCCGATGAAGAATATTCTCGAGTGCCGAATATATATCTGCTGGGGACAGTTTTATAGACAGATAGATCGATGAGTCTGGCAGAGGGCAATGGACCGCCTACCGAGATGGCGCCGCGGGAAACCTTCTCGAGGGCACCTGATCGGCATCTCCAAGACGACTGCTGATGGATATCTTTTATGGATGGCGCGAGGAGGCACGGCCCTCGTTTATTCATTTATTTATTGTTTGTTTATTTGCTTTTTATATGTTTTACTTTTTTTGTTTATTTTTTATTTATTTATTTATTTTTTGTTTTGTTTTTTTTTTTTGTTGTTTGTTTTTGGTTTTTGTTTTTTTTACTTCTTATTAACCTCCGGCCCAAATCCCCTATTTCTTTTAGCCCTACAAGTGAAATACTTAATGACACGGCGACGAAAATGGGTTTAAACTCTAATGGACATATAGAAACGCATTGAAACAAATAAAACAACAATGACGGTCACAAAGCTCAACGTAGGTTCATTTAAAAACTTTCGAAATGACCTGAAAACAAGAAAGTTTATCGTTTTATGGGATTTATAGCCACTTCAAACACAACAGGGCTTAGTACGAAATGTTGAAACCTTGCAATTGTGTTGACTTTTAAATGTTTCTTGGAGAGTTTTTTTCCCCTAAAAGGAAAATTTGCTTTCGCCCGCCATTTTAATTCGTTCAAATAAACGAGATATTTGGTTTAGTTTTGTTTAACGGCATACCAACCTTGTAGGTTATTTAAAGCCAAATCTTTTTTTTAAATATATATGATCGCTCCTGTTAACGTATCAACGACGACAAGATATTTGGTTTAATTTTGTTTAACGGCATACCAATCTTGTGGGTTATTTAAAGGCAAATCTTTAATTCATATATATACATATATCGGTTATGTTAACGTCATATCATAGGATCGGTCATGTTAACGTGTCAATAAGGACGAGATCCTTGTTTTGATCTTGTTTAACGGCATACCAAAACTAGTGGGTTATTTAAGGCCAAATCTTTTTTGTTTTTGTTTTATATATATATATATATATATATATATATATATATTATATATATATATATATGTGCATATATATAGGTGTATGTGTTGATCATGTAAGATATGTGTAATTCTTTATCTTTATTTTTATTTTTATTTTTATTTTCATTTTTATCAATAGTATATTATTACAACATTATATTATCTAATATATTCCAAGGTTTATATATTTTTTAAAAATATATTTCTTTATCTATATTTTATTATTTTTGTTTTATTCTTGTCTATACTTGTTCAGATTCATTTAATAGTTTAATTCATAGTTTAATTTTGTCTGACTACCATCCCCCCCACGAAACTAGAACTTGAAAAGTATCCTTTTTTCTCATTTGACTTTCTGTCACCATAGTGACAGTCTTACAATATCAAACATTGTTTTAATTTTTTATTTTTTTAAATTTATTTTTTTATTTTATTTATTTATTTTTTTTGAGAAGTAAAATTTTTCAGTTATGCAATTCAAATAACCTGATCTTCCATCTGATGAGACTGGATTTTGGGGAGCTATATTAAATCAACTTAGATTTATATAGGCCCCAATTTTGGTCGAAATAAATTTATTATGGAATTACGGCGTTGAGTTTTTTCTTCCTTTCTTTCTTTTTTTTTGTTTATATGATCGTTCATGTTAACGTATCAACGACGACGAGACATTTGGTTTAATTTTGTTTAACGGCATACCAACGCTGTGGTTTATTTATTTCCAAATCTTTTTTTTTTGTATTGCTCGTATCAATGAGAATGAGATCTTTGGTTTGATTTTGTTTAAAAGAAGAATTAGAAGCTGTGTCAGTGCTACTGTATCGCTGCACCACCTGAACCCTAACAAAACGCATAGATAATAAGCATCAAATATTGTCAGTTAAAATGCACTGAAAATCTTCGTTTTCGCAACATTTGGCCGAGAAATAGATTTTAAAAAATAATAATTTTAATATTTAAAACAGAAGTTTATGCTATTAAGATTAAACAAATAATGTTTGGTTTGTTTTGTTTTACGGCATATCAACCTCAGTGGGTCATTTAATGCCGATAAAGTTTTGAAATAAGTCAATTCTTAATGGATAATACCATTTTTTTATAAATACATTTTTCTATTTAACCCATAGATAGGACCCTAGCAGGTACTACCACTCCAGGTCAGAGTGGACCAGGGAGCAATGTTGATGAAGGGGTGCTCCACATTCCCCAAACCTCCAAAACTGGAACCTCACCATCAGATAGAGTTTAACGTCATTCCCAGGACATGTAGACCCGCAGCCACCGCCTTCTAGCACCCATATGATAAAAAGGGGTTGGGGCTTGCCATAAGGGCAATATAGTTGGGAAAATCATATAGGAGCTAGGGCTTGACGTGACCAGCCGATTGATTGGAGGGAGCCTCTCCGAACGCCCGTCTAGCCCAAGATAGGGCCAAAGTGGAGTATTGCAGGTCATGAACTGCTCATCCACCTGGGCTCTATCCTTAAGCATCACGGGTCGCCACCCACGGCCAACAGGTGGCCCCATTGGAGGAGTCCTACCCCTCTGCAGAGGTGCAGTCGGTGCATTCTAACGCCCCAGCCGTTAAGCTGTAACAGGGAAAACATTTTAAAAGACTGAAATTTATTTCCACAAAGGAAATATTTTGTGTGGTAATTCTTGATGTTAATTTGCAGCTTCCGCCACATGGGAGACGTTACAGTTCCAAAATCGACCTACCCTAATTATTAAAAGCTAGCAAACACAACTCTTGAAATAGTTGCTCGACAAAGTCTTTGTGTACTCGCTACGTCTACCAGCGCAACTATTTGGCGTGGTTTAAACTTGATAAATACCAAAAATTGGAGAGGTTTTTGTTCTGCCTGGTTTTTAAGCAGAATATTTGAATGGTGTTTTCAAGACTGGCATCATTCCAAAGAAATTAAATATCTTGACATAATTAAATCTTCTTCTTCTTCTTCTTCTTAAGAATCCGGTTGCCGAGTCTCCCACGTCTGCAGTCTTTGGAATTCAGGAAGAATTCGAAACCATTTTGGGGGTAAATTGTTTGAATTGAGAGAGAAAAATGAAAGTGTAATAATTACAGGGGCCTGGTTAGCTCAGTCGGTAGAGCGTTCGGCAAAAAACCCACAAGGTTCCTAGTTCGATACCGGTCCTCGCCAACTCAGCGTATGTAGTAGCACAGCGGTCTGTGCGGTAATGTAAGGAGCTGATGGTAGGTGTGGCGCTCCACATAAGACGCTAAAACAATCTCTTTGGTCTAGCGCCAGTGAAAAGGGGATAGACTCCCTCGCTGATTCGCTGATACCGACTTTAGGCCGCCCCGACGACTTTACTTTAATTTTTTACTTATATATTAATACGCGTGGTGTAATGGTTAAAGTCATGGGAAATGGACTCGTCGCCCCGAGTTCAAATCCTGGACGTGCTAATTGGATTTCACTTAGCGCTAAGGATGAGGTCAAGCCTTGTCACTCATCCTTCAAGGCCGTGGGCTGCAACTTATAAC
>CM042153.1:1358832-1383832 GCA_023376005.1 Doryteuthis pealeii | reverse complement strand
GTCCTTCTATGGAAAATTACAGAAGCCCGCCAAATATGTGAAGTCACGTGGGACCTTTTTCAGAGTCCCCAGTTTGCAGTTAGACGTCAGACAGAGCAGTCGGCCATGACGCTCTGTTTAAAACTGTAACTCTGCATACGCGCGCTATGTTATGTCTGGGTTGGGAATTTACCGAATAAAGAACATTAAAAGAAAATCGAAGTCTTGTGTTTACTAAAAACTAACAATGACACAGGGCTTCTGATAAGGAGAAATCCCTAACAGAAACCAGACCCGAAGTCCCCAAGAAAGTCCAGACCTTAGAAGATATCCAAGATGATAGAAGATAGAATCAAAGCCGGCCAGAAGAGAAGACGACTAGAAGTAAGAAGTAAGAAAAGGGTATACAACATTATATCGATTTGGTACTGTGAAAACGTCAGTAAAAACACATTGAGAAAGATGGGAAACATAGAAGACTCCAGTCAGTGCGATGAAACTTTAGATTCACTCGATAATGGTCCAGAGGATGCTGGGGTTGCACAGGCTTCTGAAGATCTGCAAAAAGCTACTTCCACTGCAGATGATGAGGAAGCCGAAGAGGTATTGTCGCAAGAAGAATTTAAAGACTCCACATCCGAGATATGTTCGAGAAAAATGGAAGGATCAACCCATTCTTCTGATTGTCTTCCTTCACAAGACAATGAAAAGTTTTTTACTGAATAACATTGAAATTACAATAAAAATAAATAAATCAAATTAACTTTGTAGGTTAAAACAAATAGTTTGTCTTCGATGTGTATATTGTAACATTTAGGAGACAAATGAAGATGTCTCTTTAACACAAGTGTAGACCCCAGCCTTGTCGGCTGCACCTCTGCATAGGACTAAGAACCCCCTCCTTCAATGGAGCCACCTGTTGACCGTGGATGGTGACCTGTGATGCTCAAAGACGGATTCCTGGTGGATGAGCAGTCCATGAAATACAACATTCCACTCACGCTAGACGGGCGGTCAGAGAGGTCCCCACTGATCAATCGGCTGGCCAAGTCTAGTCCTATGACCTATATAATTTTCCCAACCATATTGCCCTTATGGCAACCCCAACCCTTTTTATCATGTATGTGTGGGAAGGCTGTGGCTGAGGGCCTTCATGTCCTGGGAATGACGTTAAAATGTTCCAGTTTTAGGGGTCTGTGAAATGTAAAGCATCCTCTTATCACCATTTCTTTCAGGTCCTGTTAGGGTCCCATCTATGGGGTAGATAGAAGATTTATTTATATAAAAACTGAATTTTTTCCGACAAACTATTGCTACGAATCTTTAAAAACTTTGCTGGCATTAAATAACTGGCATTAAATAACTGGCATTAACTAACCCACCGAGGTTGATATGCCGAAAAACAAAACAATTTTTAGATATTAAGAACTTCAAATTAAGAAATCTATATCAAAATTACTTGAATCGACGTTAAATGACCCGGTAAGGGTTGATATGCCGTAAAACAAAACAACCAACTAACCCAGTATAGACTGAGATGATCAGAGAATAGTTAAGAAAGTAAACAAACGTTTCTGGAAACATTTATTTTTTCAAATCTGCGAGATGAATTGTTGGCATCCTACTGTCTACGCGAGGCGATGGAGTAGTGTCCATTTTTTGTGGAACTACCTAGCCTGGTATGGAGGATGAGCTGTTGCACAGACAGCAAATCCCCCCTCTCCACACTACCGCTGTGATCCAAAGGAAAGGTAAGTAACCAATAATGCTTTTATAACACAGGAGTGTTATAAGGTAATATGCCTAAAGGTCATATGGTCATATGGTCCATTTTCTTGTTCATTATATTTTGTTTGTTTACTAAATTTTGCAAGAAACATGGCAACTCATATTTATTGTAAAATTCTTTTGAAATTTGAAACTTTGATGAGTGAATGAGAAATAAAATTAATGTATTTTAAATTTTGGAGACTTGCCATAATTGCCTCTCTTTCTATTCATTTATTCGGTAATTTATGAGGAAGTGCGTCCCAGTCCCCTGCCTCCGAAATTGCTGCCCGGTGAATTTTAAAATAACGACCCCAAGCTTAGGTGCCACATCGGTGTTACTTGAAAGAAAACAACCAACTTAGGGCGTTAAATGTATTTTAGGGGGTGGGCTCTTTTTAGTCTTAATTCTTGTTTATTTATAGAAATTTGTCGCAATTCGTGTTTACTTATCGTAATTTGTCGTAATTCTGGTTTATTTATCGTAATTTGTCGTAATTCTTGTTTACTTATCGTAATTCATCGTAATAAAAGAAAATCTTAGTATTTAATAGATAGATAGATAGATATGAAGATGGATAGTTTTGAATAGACTGAGATAGATAGATAGATAGATAGATAGATAGATTGATAAACAATAGGTACCACCTATTTTAAGCCGTGAAATTTACCCTTGGGGTAAGCTTGGGGTCGTTATTTTAAAATTCACCGGGCAGCAATTTCGGAGGCAGGGGACCGGGACGCACTTCCTCATAAATCACCATTTATTCATTTTTGGTAAAATAATAAACACAATTTAATTTCCCTTACTTTATTTCTCTGATGTTGAGAGACTTATTCCATAACCTGGTTTGGTCATGTGGGCACGAGTCATGTAGCTTGGGAAGGAATTTGCCGGCAGAGACCATTTATCTTCAGTTCTGGTTTGAATTCAATTTTCCTTCTCCTAGACCAGTTGCCATACCAAGGTAAAATAACCCAGTCTATTCTATGAGTAACTCATAGCTGGAGTGGGGGTTGTTAGATTCATACTTTTTTCAGGGGTGTTAGTACAATATAAAAAACAAAGAGCCTCATTCAGGATTTGAACCTGGGTAGCCAAATACACTCCCTTTGACTATATCCACAACACCACACGAGAAATGTTCCTCTGGTTTGCAGAGACTGAAAGTTGTCTGTATTTCACATTCCCAGAAAATTTCATATTTTATATTCATATTCTCTTGATTCTACTTTGTACATATATCATTTGTTTGATAGTCAAATCTCCGTTATTTTGCACAATTCCCACGAGGTTAACTTTCCCACCCATTCATGTCTAATTCGTCTTCCTATCTTTTCATTCTTTGACTCCCGCATATTCAATTGGATACTAATGATAACAAAATGTTTAAAACTCGAGAGACACAAAAGATGAAAACTCAGAAGAAATTTTAAATTCCCCCGGCAAAATCCACCTGAGACTCACATCATAAAATGATTTTCTTAATTTAATTGTCGAAATTTTGGAGACCACCAAAGATAGTTTTTTTAGGTTTGTTTTTTTGTTTTGTTTTTTGCTTTGTATTGTTTTATGCTTTTAAACCCGTCCGGGTTGGATCACAAAGAATAGATGGAATATCATGACGCCATTAATGGATGCATAATTTTCATTTATTCAAACACACACACACACACACACACAGAGTCTCTCTCTCTCTCTCTCTCTCTCTCTCTATATATATATATTATATAATATATATATATATATATACATATTATTAACATATTAATAATTTGAAAGCAATTACAATGCACATAAAAATAAAAACAAAAAGATGTTATTTTTTGTCTTATCGATTTCAAAAGTATAACTTTATCTTCAGAGACGAATTCCAGAAAATTTCTGGAATTCGTCTCTGAAGATAAAGTTATACTTTGAAATCGATAAGACAAAAAATAACATCTTTTGTTTTTATTTTTATGTGCATTGTAATTGCTTTCAAATTATTAATATATTATAACATACTTAACAATGCTTCAAGCAAATTACCAATTACTTTAATATATATATATATATATTATATATATATATATATATATATATATATAATCACTCACTCTCTCTCTCACATATACACATACACGCGCGCGCGCGCACACACACACAACACATACATACAGACTGTTATCTAATCTATTAATAATAGAGATTCGGTCTCTATTTGTCTGTAATTGAAACTACGTCACTGCTTACGTCACATTCATCTCAGGAATTAAGTAAGTTTATCAATGAGTATTTGATTTATAGTATATATCATTACTACATCAAAAAAATGAAAATCATATGAAAAATCAATGAATTGTCAAATTTTCATGAACATTTTGATACTTATTCACTTTAGATGAATTTCTGTTTAGGACAGTTTTTCCCTAAAATATATTAGGGGAAATACATTTTTACTTGGTCGAATCCCCATCCCCCTTATTTAATTTTATGAAATCCAAACAAAATATATTTTACTCGCAGGATTTTTAATTTTTTTTTCTCTAAACATAAGAGTTTGAAAAATTAAATCAGTAATTTTTAGAAACGTTTTTGAGGTCCATACTATCGTAAAACAAAACAAGCCACAGTTTTTTTTAATTAGCGTTATAACATTCCATCACGTGAACACGATTCACGTTTATATAAACGCTAAAAATCTACTAGTTTTTTTTTAAATCTCAACCATTTGACTCTTGTCTGAGGATTGCGTAAGCGTGAAGCTGATAGTTACAAGATTAATATCCATAATATGGTATATTATTGATTGTAAAACTGATCTGCTATATTAGCAGTGAGCACCTTTATATGCTAATACTTTTCTCTTCATTGTCTATTCATTCTATATATATATATATATATATATATATATATATATATTATATATATATATATATCCTTTTATCTATCTATATATCTATCTATCTTTCTTTCTCTCTCTCTCTCTCTCTCTCTCTCTCTCTCTCTCTCTATATATATATATATATATATATATTATATATATATATATATATAAGTAATTGGTAATTTGCTTGAAGCATCGTTAAGTATGTTATAATATATAAATAATTTGAAGGCAATTACAATGCGTATAAAAAGTAAAAGCAAATAGCTGTTGTTTTTTTGTCTTATCGATTTCAAAGAACACTTTATCTTCAGAGACGAAAACCAGAAATGGACGTGCTTACGTTGGGTTTTTTTTTGTGTGGTGATTTGAAGGCAATTACAAAAATTTTCTGAAAGTCATCTCTGAAGATAAAGTGTTCTTTGAAATCGATAAGACAAAAAAACAACATCTTTTTGTTTTTATTTTTTATACGCATTGTAATTGCCTTTAAATTATTAATATATATATATATAATATATATATATATATATATATAAAGGAGAGAGAGAGAGAGAGACAGGGACAGAGAGAGACAGAGAAAGAGAAAGAGAAAGAGAGGGAGAGAGAAGGAGATAAAGTTTTGAGCTGATCAGTATGAAATAGACTAAATAAGAGATTCAAATATTGTAACCGTACCTAATGTAAGTAAAAAGATCAGTAAGTTAAAAGATAAAATCTCAATTTTCTGTCATCATTGCTTTTCAAGACAGATACACCGAGAAGTAAGCCGTATATATTTTTTTTCTTCAAGAATAAAATACCGAAATCCTCCCTGTGAGAATTCATATTTTATTAAATATATTTTAGCATAGGGTTTTTTTTAAATCATATCTAGCTGTTTATTCAACCCGTCATACCACATTAAAGTATCTTATACAAATACGTCAAAACCTTCATTCACACCAATGATTTCAATTGGGGAAAAATAAAATAAGTAAATAGATAAACAAATAATGATGTCAATTCAGTACAGACTGACTGTAAAAAAAAAAAAAAAAAAAAAGAAGAATATTCGGTTAAATCGAACTTAACGGACCTAAATTCCACCATCGTATGTCACTCCGCTGAAAGAAAAAAATACCAAAAATCAGGGAATTAACCGAATTTAATGAAATTTTCACTGTTGATATATTAATGAATAAAATATATAATGCACTAGTTCTTTTATTCAAAATCTTTTTACATTTTTTCAGGTCAGTTAACTTGGAACCACGTATCTTTCAGGATCTGTGTTACGCCTCAAAGATACGTTGTCCGATTTGACCGAATATTCTATTTAATTCATAAGAAAATTATTTGAAATCAAATTTAAATATAATCTCAAATATTTACTTATCATACACAACACTTTGACCAGTTTGTTTGTTTGTTTGTTTCAGTGTTTTTGTTTTCCGGCGTATCAACCACGGTGGGTTATTTAATACCGACATAGTTTTGAAATAAGTTCATCCGTAATCGATACTCAATTTTTTTAATAAATACATTTTTCTATTTAGCCTATAAATGGAACTGGTACTACCACTCCGAGTCAGAGTGAACCAGGGAGCAATGGTGATGAAGGTGTGCTCCACATTCTCCAGACCTCAAGAATTGGAACCTTACCATCAGATAGAATTTAACGTCATTCCCAGCACATGGACACCCTCAGCCACCGCCTTCTAGCACCCACAGAATAAAAATGGTTGGAGCTTGCTATAAGGACAATAAGATCAGGGCATTCATATATATATATATACCAACCCCTTGGCACGAGCAGGATGTAACGCAAGGTCATTTTCTTAAGCGGAGTTTAACAGGTTTGAATTTAAAGTTTTCCATCTCCTAGACCGGTTGCCTAACCAAGGTTAAAGAGCCCAGTCTGCCCTACTGTTTACTCATAACTGAAGAGAGAGTAGAATTCATACCTTTCCTAAGGGTGTTAGCGCTAAGTGAAATATAATCAGCACGTCCAGGATTTGAACTCGGGGCGACGAGTCCATTTCCTATGACTTGAACCATTACAACACGCGCTTTCTACAGGACATTCATATAGGTGCTAGGGCTTGACATTGCCAGCCGATTTATGAGTGTAATATAAATATCTAAATTGCTAATGAGTAAATTCCCAATACTCAATTAATCATCAACCAATTATGTTTAATTAATTACAATAAATCTCAGTCTTTCTATTTCATTTAATTTTGCATAATTATATAAACAGTTTATATGATCATCTTTCTTTAATGTGGCCCACTGACTTTACCATTACTCTAACATAAATAGAAGTATAAAACAAAGGCGATGAATCGATGACAATCGACATTATCAAATTATTGAGATGCATATTACTGGGTTGTTTAATATAATATGTATCTCATAAAGCCTATGCAAGAGTAGGCTTGAGTAGGCCTATATCATTATAAATGGTTTATATCAAAGAATGAAGATATTGTGGCTTTTATATCATACCTATACATTCTTTAATATTTTCTAACAGAATTAGAGACAAAATCTTTGAAAGGATATAGAAGAAATAAAAATGGTATAATCTAATACTTTTTACACACACACACACACACACACACACACACATATATATATATATATATATATATATATTCTGTTATAGTCTGTTTGAGATGGCGATAGCCGACAATTTGGGAGAATAAGTGCTTAATTGAAGTCATACCTAATTGAAATTTAATTAGTTGAGAATTAATAGATTAGGCGAGCATATCTGTTCAAATGTAAGGCGTAAACAAATCGAGAAAAAATCGATCTCCGTGTGTACATATCGGCATATCATGCCTCATCAGTAGAGTTATAGACACCAGACTGCTCTGTGGGTGATTCGTACCCTGTTTACTTTCATATATATATATATATATATATATATATATATATGTGTGTGTGTGTGTGTGTGTGTGTGTGTGTGTGTGTGTGTGTAGTTTTCAAATACAAAATAACTAAAAAAAAAACGGATGAATAAAATAACATTAAAAAAGAAGTTGAGATGAATTTCTTTAAAAGACCTGGAGTCAAACTTAGTGTCCGTATACATATTGTGGCTTTTATATCATACCTATACATTCTTTAATATCTTCTAGCAGAATTAGAGACAAAATATTTGAAAGGGTAATAAAAATAAAATTGGTATAATCTGAGACTTTTTACACACACACATAAACACACACACACACACACACACACACACACATATATATATATATATATATATATATATATATATATAGTTTTGCAAATACACAATTACTAGAAAATTAAAATGACTAAAAAAACTTGAGATGAATTTCTTTAAAAGAACTGGAGTAAAACTTAGTGTCCGTATAGTTTACCCGACTCTAACTTCAGTGACCCCTTAAATGCTTCCGGTTGATTCCATAACTCCGACTCTCCAGCTGTGGGCTAAACTCATCCCTGCTGCAGTTTCATAGAATTTGTTTTATCTATTCAAATAAGAAATATCCAATTCAATAGAAGATTAAGAACAATGCAAATCCCTTTGAGAGATGATAGAGACAGGCTATATGTGCCAAGAAAGGAAGATGGAAGATGTCTAACCAACATTGAGGATTGTGTTGATGCTACAATCCAAGGACTCGAGGGATACACGAAAAAAAAACAACAAGGAAATATTAATTACAGCAGCCAATAGCAGCAGCTAAGGAGAAGCAGAAAAACAAGAAAAACAAGGAAACATAAATGGGGAGAAAAACAATTATAGGGATACTTCAACCGACAAATTGGGGAGAGATGAAAAGACCCGTTCCTGAATCTTCTGTCTGTTATCATCCTGGTAAAAAATGTCACAGTCCATATTGTCCAAGAGGCAATGCAAAAAATAAATGCAGATTATCTGGTGTCGCTTAATTTCATATTTCTTAATTGTCCCATTTTATTTCACCCAATTTTAAAAATGAAACATTTCAAATGGTCTTGCGTCGCTTAAATGTCGAACGTAAATTTAAAACGAATTAAAAAAAAAAGAAGTTATGTGTTTGTTTTATTTGTAATTTTGAAATTGGGAATTACCGAATATATTTTGTTAATGTTGGTAGGATTTATATGTAATGAAATTGTAAATCATGGTTTCTGGCTTAAATAGCTCCTCTTGATTTCTGTTTCGTTTCGTGGAAATTCCACGGTTCCCGCTAGTAAAAATAAATAGGAGAAAAATAAAAAACAAAATGAAGATAAAAACACGCACCCAGTGAAATTAAAAGAGAGGAGAATGTAACTAAAAGGTGTTATTCAAATTAAATGGAGAAGCGGGCGATGTTGTTTATTCAAACGCCATGGATGCCTTCTGTATACAAATTAATACGATTTATTTAGAATAGCTCGCATAGATTAATAGATGTATACATTTGTATGTGGCTATCTATCGAAATCAAGACACATTTACTTCAATTGTTTTTTGGTATTTTCTCACTTCGTGTGTTTTTCTATCTAGCCAAGTGTTAAATTGCATGCTTTCAAATGTATCTTAATCTATTCAAATTTTTACTTACTTTATTTATTTCTTTTTGTTTCAGTCTGTTTATATCTAATTAATCCTATCAATCTCTACGTGACAATCTATCTATCTATCTATCTATCTATCTATCTACCTGCCTGCCTACCTCTCTATATCGATTTATCTCTCTGGGGCTGTTCATTTCTATCTATCTATCTATCTATCTATCTATGTCAGTCTATTTATTTCACTCTCTCTCCTCCCTCCCTCTATCCCCCTCTCTCTCTATCCCTCTCTCTCTCTCTCTCTTCTCTCTCTCTATCTATATATATATATATATATATATATATATATATATATATGATTATTTCTATCTATCTATATCTATCTATCTAAGTATGTTTCTATCTATCTATCAGTCTTCATTTCCATCCACCTATCTATCTATCTATCTATCTATATATATATATATATATATATATATATATTATATATATATATATATATATATATCAGTTTGTTAATTACTATCTATCTATCTCAGTCTGTTTCTATCTATCTATCTATCTATCTATCTATCTATTTATTTATCTATCTATCAATCTATCTAAGTTTGTTTCTAGCTATCTATGTATATCTATCTATTTATCTATGTTCATTTATATCTATCTATCAATCTATCTATCAATCTCAGTCTGTTCATTTCTTAGTCCGTTCATTTTTGTCTATGTATGTATGTATGTCTTTATTTATTTATCTATCTATCTATCTATATATATATATATATATATATATTATATATATATATATATATATATATCGTACTCTTCATAATAAAAACCAAAAAGTTTACAATATCAAAACTATTGAGTAATCTAATTTCTCAAGACACACTATAATATTTGCTACTGAAACGTTCGGGTAAATTCATTTGACGATCCGATTGTATCTCAAAATCTTAGAAGATGTCATGCGTCTCGTTTTCTAGGGCAGATTCTGATATATATCTATACCAAATCGCAGCATAATCAAATTTTAATCTCTTGCACAATTCACAGTAGACCACCTTTCCCACCCAATCATGCCTAATCTTGTATTCCTTTTGTGTTAGTATTATTATGTGAGTTTTTCCCACCAGCGTTAGCTGATGGTATTTCACTCGGTTCTGAGTGTCAACAAGTCTTCTCAGGTCTCCAGGACTCTTCTGAGCAGCCGATTGCAGCAATGCAGTAGTCTGAATGGTCTCAATTCTTCCTCTGATTTCCAGATCCTCCAGTCTTTATTTCAAGCTTTTTGGAACCGTTCCAAGTGCACCAACTCCTATTGATATCATTTTGACCCTCATGTTCCACTTTTTTTAAAAATTCTCTAGCAAGGTCCTGGTATTTGTCTATCTTTTGGTTTTCCTCCACATTGTGATCTGCTGGAACTGCAAAGTCTACCAGTTGATAAGTTCTCTTTTTTGTATTCACTCCTTGCGAGTGTTTGGCACTAGTGTTAGATGATGGCTTTTCACTGGAATATGAGTGATAGCAAATCTCCACCTAGACTACTCTGAGTATTCTAGCCGAACTTAACAATGCTGTTGTAAGGATGGTCTCAATTCTTCCTCTGATTTCCAGTTCCTCTTATCTTTTTTCTAAGCTTTTGTGGTCCGTTCCAAGTGCCCCAACTAATATTGGTTTCACTTATTCCATAGTTTTTGTTTTCAATTCTCTAGGAAGGTCTAAGTATTTGTCAATCATTTCGTTTTCTTTCATCTTCACCCTGTGATCTGCTGGAACTGCAAAATCTACCAGATGACAAGTTCTCTTTTTCTTGTTAATCAATACTAGTTTTGGTCTTCTTGTTGGGATAAGGCGATCCGTCTTAATCTTAAAATCCAAGAGAAGTTTATGTTCCTGTTCCTTTAGTCAGTTTTCTAAATCCTTGATAACAATTCCAAGGGCCCTAACCACAATTGGTATTAATTTCACACTTATATTTCATAACAAACCAGAATATTTCTTGCATATCAGATAAGATGCCGTGAAGCAAGATCACTAGCTTTTAGCCTTCTTTTAACGGTTCGTCGGGGGGGGGGGGTCTATATTCGATTGGTCTCGAAGAAAGCAAATTCTTTAATATCGCTATCCTTTGCTTTACGTTATTGTACAGGTTGCGACAGAAACATATGTTACATAATACGTGGGTAGCCTACGAATTATGTTTGTAAGTGTATTTAGATTTTGAATCGAAGTTTGTTGAAGATTCAAAATCGGAGGGGATTATATTACTGTTCTTTCTGGAAATAATCTGTGCCAAATAAGTGATTAATTAATTAATAAATATTTCTCTTTGTAATTAGTATAGTCAGTATTTTCCCCATTGTAGGTAAACAAGTTAACGTACTATCCTTTACAAGAAGCATACATACCCGAATGGACCACAAAAGGAATGGCTATCCTAATCCAGAGAAAATCCACATTTTTGTGTTTTTTTCTGGATTGGGATAGTTATTACTTTTGTGATCCATTCGAGTATGTTTGCTTCTGGTAAGCATATATTATTATTATCATTATTATTATTATTATTATTATTATTATTGAGTTTTTCACACCTGCCATAGCTTGTGGTTCCCTGGAGGCTGAGTGACAGCAAGTATTTTCAGGTCTCCAGGACTCTTCTGAGTATTCTAGCCGATATTAACAATACTGTAGTTTAAATGGTCTTGATTCTTTCTCTGATTTCCAATTCACCCAAATTCTTTTCCAGAGCTTTCGGGACCTTTCCATAGGCACCAATTACAATTGGTACAACCTTCACCTTCATGTTCCAAAGTTTCCTCAGTTCTCTGGCAAGGTCTACGTATTTGTCTATCTTTTCGCTTTCTTTCATTTATTATTATTATTATTATTATTATTTCTTCTTTTTTTTATTTTTTCTTTTTTCTTCCTGATGTTTCGTGCTTTTTCTAACCCTTTTCTTTCATTTCTTTATCATATTTATTCTTTCTATCTCACTTTCTATATTTCCTTTTTCATTCATTCTTTTCTTCTTTCTCTCTTTCTTTAACTTCATTCTATCTTTCTTTGTTTTTATTGCATTTCATTTTTGTCTGTTTTTCTGTCTGTTTTTTTGTTTTTTGTTTGTTTTTTTTTCTTTTTCCCTTTCGTTATTTGTGCACGGTATTTTTTTTCATTATTTTAATCCTATTTTTTTAACGTCCTCAAAGTCCTCATTTTTTGTTGTTGTTGTTGTTGTTTTTGTTGTTTGAGTGTGAGTTGTAATTGGTCACCGGGGGCTTGCAGAGAAGTGGTCACGGTCGACGTGTGCCAGGAGAAAGACTCTCGCGGCTCAAGTGTGGGGGACTGTTATTTTATATGGCTGCCGAATTTGTAAATACTGAAGAAAAATAAGGCAAGAAAAAATGAAAATGAAAATGAAAAAAACGATTGCCAAAACAAATACAAAAAGAAAAGAAAAGAAAAACACGCAAGCTTACTAAACCAAAATCGTAAATACAAAGTATGTATTAGCTTATATCCGTATGTTTCAGCTTAATTCAAGAGAAACCATATATATATATATATATATATATATATATATATATATATGACTGCGTAAGACAAAGGTATAAGTGCAGTATGGAAGAATCACGCAATTTTACATACATACATACATACATACATACTTGCAATCATATATATATATATTAAATACAAAGTATGTATTAACATATATCCGTATGTTTCAGCTAAATTCAAAGAGAATATATATATATATATATATATATATATATATATATATATATATATTATATATATGTATGTATGTATAACTGTGTAAGACAAAGGTATAAGTGCAGTATGGAAGAGTGACGCAATTTTACATACATACATACATACATACATACTTGCAATCATATATATATATATGTAATACAAAGTATGTATTAACATATATCCGTATGTTTCAGCTAAATTCAAGAGAAACTATATATATATATATATATATATATGTGTGTGTGTGTGTGTGTGTGTGTGTGTGTGTGCGTGTGTGTGTGTGTGTGTGTGTATAACTGCGCAATACAAGAGTGTAAGTGCAGTATGGAAGAGTCATGCAATTTTACATACATACATACATACATACTTGCATACACATATATATATATGTGTGTTTGTGTATTTGTGTATGCGTGTATGCGTGAGAGAAAAAGAGAGAGATAATGTGCTGTGTGTGTGTGTGTGTGTGTGTGTGTGTGTGTGTGTGTGTGTGTGTGTACTTTGTGTGTTGTTGTTTTTGTAGTTGTTCGTAGTGCGGTTAAGCTGCGAAAACCATTGCTTCACTTGTAATAACATTGTGACTCGTATTCAAATCTCAGAATTTAATATAGGGACGGAGGAATGCGACTGAGGAGGTTTAGTTTAGCCGCTATGAAGGAATGGGTGTGTTTTCGTTATATATCCCGACATATATATTGATAGCGAGATAGAATTAGACTTTAACAAACAAACAGACAAACAGACAGACAGACAGATAGATAGATTGATGGTTGGTTGGTTGGCTGGTTGGTTGGTTGTTTTGTTTTATGCCATATAAACCCTCTTCAAGATCCTTTAATACTGAATCAACTCATCTTGATAAACAAAGGGCTCAGCTTGCTTAAAGTACGCTCTGTTGCTTAAGATGTCAAATAATTATTGAAAAAACCTTTCGCTGCTTAACCTCGGTGATGTACCAGTAGCCGGTTCTTTCAACGTAATAAATAAATAGATAGATAGATAGATAGATAGATAGATAATGAACAGACTAAAATAGATAGATATATAGATAGATAGATATTAGCACAACGTAATAGATAGATAGATAAATATAAAGACTGAGATGAATTTGAATGGTCAATTCAACATACAACGCAATTGTCAATCACAACACACACACACACACACACACAACACACACACACACACACACACATATATATATATATATATATATATATATATATATATATATATATTTAAGAAAATAAAAAATAGAAATTAGAAGGCTATTGACAATGCAATGGAAAAGCGATAGTGATGAAATTGATGTTTATTTACCTGTTTCCTAAATTTTCGGTATAAAATCCCATCTTCAGAGGTTTCGGAGTTACGTGTGTTTTTTTATACATATATTACGGCACTTATGCTGCTAAGTTCTCGTCCGACCAAGACGTGAATACACATTTAATTCACAGTTCAACACACTTGGCACATCTCTTAACCCTTCTAAAAACTGGATTTTGTAAAAAATTCATTATTTCAAATAAATGTAATCAAGAGGAATTTATTTATTTTACTTTTACATTTGATTTTCGATTTTATGCATTTACAATTATGAAACAAGACAAATGTTTTTGTTTGTAACCTTTTTTTAAAAGAAGTTAAAATGTTACATAATTATTAGTACTCTAAACACTTATTACAGTAGTGTAAAACCAAAATGGCTGTTTTAAGTTGCAGCCGGCGGCCTTGAAGGATTGAGGACAAGGCTTGACCTCATCCTGATCCTTTCTTCTTCTGATTTAGATTAGAAAGATTTTTTAGTCAGTATCGGCCAAACCACGAAGGTGATAAGTCGTGTTAAGCGCACTGCCGTACTCAATCTGCGCAGGTAGTCTGGTGGGGATTTCGAATAAAATATGACCTTAAAGCAAATCGAAGTCTTGTTTATTATCTAAAAAACTACCAATGACACAGGGCTTCTGATAAAGAAAATCCTTATGGAAGACCAGACACGAAGTCCCCAAGACTAAGTCCAGACGCTAGAAGAAACAAAGTTATAAATGCAAGTTATTGCTGGTCAGCCAACACTGTTATGTCAATGTCAACACTGTGGGAGCCCAAAGAACGTTACTTATGAGTTCGTTCTTATATCTCCATCACTACTCAGCATGTCTTGCATTATTTGGATTATTCGGTCTATTGTCCTCATCTTTATTGTTTTCCGCACAACGTTTCGGCCGATATACCACCCGACCTTCTTCGGGTGTTTCTTGACGGACACAGGAACCTTCTCGAAATCAGGAACCTTCTCTTCGAACACGGGAACCTTCTTGACGTAATCGGGAGCCTTCACGGAACTTTGAACCTAACCCTTTATTCAATCCAGGGGGATAGACTGATCTGGTTCCGTTAACCATCACTGGGTATAAGTATTAAGCTGTGTTAATTATTTTATGTTACTGTCGCCCTTGACTAGAATTGAACCTGCAGCCTAGAGATCACTGTAAAATAGAACTATATTAACGCAACGCCTATATCCACTACAGCATATTTCCAATTGGACCAGAATATCTTGTTCGTCTTACTTTGATATTTTGTGAGATGGAAGGCAAGTAGCAGTACTCCTACTGATTTTTTTTTTGGGGGTACTGAATCCTGAATGGGTTCAAAACAACACACAGCAATCATACATCATTTCCATCTATTTCTTCTCCACGCCCTTCGTTAAAGTCCAGGTGGTGCAGCTATATAATAGTACTGATACGGCTATATGTGGGAAGAATTCCCATTTTATTTCACCAGAAAGATCAGATTTGCATATGGTCAGTAGCCTGTCAATAGCAATCCCTACCTTTCCTAAGCGTATGTTGACATCGCTTTCAGTAGATGAGATATTGCCACCGAGGTAAGTGAAATGGTATATAAAAACAGGAAAAACTTCAGCGAATGGCGTGAATAAGCATCGAAATAGCAACAACCCTAATCATGTTTTCAAAAGTCGTCTTCGGCCTTTACCCATATAAAACTATTGGAGATAAAAAATAATTTATATATATATATATATATATATAGTATTCAATTGGCATTTTAGCTTTTCCATTGGCGTGGCATCAATAAATAATCCAAAAGTGCTCAATATATTACAAACCTAGAGCAGTAATAATAATCATAATAATAAGAGAGGAAAGTTGAAATAAAAATAACGTATCGTTCAACCGTATTATCCCAAAAATATCTCTATTTTAACTAAGGAATTACATCGACTTAGTTAAACGTAGGGTAGGGTCCTGATGATATCATTTCAATTTGATTGAAACCATGGTAGACCCATAATTTTTCCTCAAATAATATTATTATTATTATTAATATAATATAATAAATATATATATATATATATATATATAATATATAAGAGCATTCAAAAAATAACCCACCTCAAAAAGGTTTTTCACGGAACAGATGGACTTGCTACTACTAACACACTCTTCTACCCGGATTTTAATAGCATGTCAAACCCTCAAAAATACTCTAATTTTTATAGTTCTTCCATAATGCTCCCTTTCAAAAAATCTAAAAACAATTTCTTCAAATAAGAAATTTTCTCCTGACGACCTTAGTGGTCGAAACTAGTTGAGAATAAATAACATATAAGAAATATTCCTGTTTGTCATATTACTTTTTGTTCATACTATATATATATATATATAATATATATAAATATATATATATATATATATATGTTTGATAATAATATGGGATTTACGTAAAAATCATTAATGACAAATATAACTTAAATGTTTCAAGATTTAAAAAAATCCCAAACATATTCTCTCTCTCTCTCTCTCTCTCTCTCACACACACACACACACACACACACACACACACACACACACATATATATATTATATATATATATATATATATATATAATATATAATGATAAAAAAACTACTGTTTTTTTTTTAAAATATCAACCATTTGACTCTGGTCTGAGGATTGCGTAAGCATGAACTAATAGTAACAAGATAATAATAGCCATAATATAATATATTATTGATTATATATAATATATATATATATATATGTGGTGTGTGTGTGTGTGTGTGTGTTGTGTGTGTGTTATGTGTGTGTGTGTGTGTGTGTGTGCAAGAAAAAATCCCAGAGACCCCCGGGAATCCATTGCTACGGAACAACATGATTTGATTTTCCATATTTCATCACCTAAATATTTCATAATTACTTTCTGCTTCAAACAGCCGGTGTCTATTTCATGCTATTTATCATTCTTCTACTTACGTTATATATTATATATATATATATATATACATGTGTGTGTGTGTGTTGTGTGTTATATATATATATTATATATATATATATATATATATTATACTTACTCGTTAATATATGTACATATGTATATATTCTTCCTCGTGTATGTATATATATATAAAAGTAAAGTCATCGGGGTGGCCTAATGTTGGTACCAGCCAATCAGCGAGGGAGTCTGTCCCCTTTTCACTAGCGCTAGACCAACGAGATTGTTTTTGCGTCTGAGGTGGAGTGCAACAGCTACCATCAACTCCTTACTTTACCGCACAGACCCCTGTACTACTCATACGCTGAGTTGGCGAGGGCCGGTATCGAACTAAGAACCTTGCGGTTTCTAGCTGAACGCTCTACCGACTGAGCTAACCCGGATGTACATATGTATATATTCTTTCGTGTATATATATAATATATATATATATATATATATATATATAATATATATATATATATATATAATATATATATATATATATAATATAATATATATATATATATATATATATATATATATGGTTTCGATGTAAACTTGGTAGGTTTTAGTTAGGTTTTTGTATAATAGATGTAAATGTGCGCTATTTTTCCTTCCTCGGGGGACAGGTTAACACATTCGTTTATTCAACAAAGCGTCACCTCCTAAAAAAAAGTGTTCGTACTATAATAACAAATGCGATCAGTCTTACAAGCAATGAACAAGTGCAGAATGTGTTTGGGGATTTAAAAACGAATAAATCATTGCCTGCAAGATGGTGAATGTGTTGAACGCTAACATAAGTAGAGCTAAACATGTTCTATGCTCAATAAACACGTTTTCGTTTTTTTAAAATTCGATGTTACATAGAATGAATCTTTCTTAATATCCTCTCCACTGTGCAAACACTTCATTGATTCCCAGTATACAGAAGTACATTTATCTTATATATATATATATATATATATATATAATATTATATATATATATATATATAGTTCAATGGGGAATCAAAACAAATAAAGTTTTTGCTTTTATTTATTTAATTACGGAACGGTATTACAACCAGCGGTTTCTTGCTGAAAGCATTCATCAGGTAAGACGAAACGGTTCCTTTGAAAATGACAGAAATTGTGATTCCTCATTGAACTATCAACGCTCTATCACAGATATTGAGCACTCTTCTAATAACACTGTACGTTGGATTACTATTACTTTTTCTAGTATACTAGTGCCAACCATACACATTAATATATATATAATATATATATATATATTATAATATATATATATATATATATATATGGAAATACGGTGAGGAAATTAATCCACAATATGAGAAGAAAATGTTTTTAAAATATAACAAACACAGGATGTTATGATCAGGAAACAATTTTTAATGTCAATACTTGAGCATTTCGGTATATTGTACCATCTTCAGGACACTGTTAAGTAATGTTTATGTGAGGGACAAAATGAAAGATGTTAAGTGTAGAGTGATTGTGTGAATATGATGCTATTAACCGTTAATTTTTATATGCACGTTTGTTTCCGAAAACCAATGACGTGATCAATGCATGTGCAAAAATGAAAGGTGAAGATTATATGATGACGCATGCATGAACGTGAATAGGCGGAGAACGAAAAGATTTTGTCCCTCACATAAACATCACTTAACAGTGTCCTAAAGATGGTACAATATACCGAAATCCTTAAGTATTGACACATAAAATTGTTCCCTGTGTTTGTTGTATTTTTAAAATATTTTCTTCTCATACTGTCGGATTAATTTCCTCACCGTATTTCCATATATATGCGTATATATATGCGTATATATATATATATATATATATATATATATATATATATATATATGTATTGATTTATTGATTGATTGATTGATTGATTGATTTGAACGGCATGCCTCCTCTTAGAGGCCTTTCTATGCCTATATCTTAAGGAGAGCGTTCATTGTATGTTCATTTTACGTTTTATATAGATAGATAGATAGATAGATAGATATGTAGTCATGAAAAATTGAGACTATATATATATTATTATATATATATATATATATATATATATGTGTGTGTGTGTGTGTGTGTGTTCGTCTTCACCCGACTTTTTAATTTATGTCTCTTTCATTTGAATATCAACAAAAAGCAGCCACACACAAAAAGCAGAAGCTCACAGACTTTGGTTTTCACTAATAATTCCTTTTTCTTTAAAAAAAAAAAAAAAACGAAGGCCCTGAGAAAGGTTTGTTAAACAAACAGAAACATTGCAGCGTCGGCTCATTATTCACTCTTGAAGGAAACTTATGTTTTATCATTTTTTATAAATACATACATACATACACACACACACACACACACACACACACACATATAACATATATATACATTACAATAAAAAAAAGTTACAAAAACACACACAACCTATCAAATATAGGACATATTCTGCCAAAATAATAACTCAATGCCTGAAAAAGACAACAGATCAGAAACACGTGTCGCATATGTAAGATAAAAATAATTAAAATTTCTTTCTGAAAACATAATACATTTTGCGGACCTTCTTTTATAATATATATAATATATATATATATATATATAATATATATATATATATATATATATATATATATATATGTGTGTGTGTGTGTGTGTGTGTGTGTGTGTGTGTGTTAATAGATTAATTGATTCTTGCATATACGATAGGGAGATGCGTTTAATGTACGTTCCTATTTATAGGTTTAGATAGATAGATAGATAGATAGATAGATAGGAAAACGCTGGGACTGATAAAGGTAGAGAAAGAAAGAAATTAAATCACTAATACATAGATAGATACATAGATACATAGATATAAACAGACTGAAATAGATAGATTGATCGATACGTAGATCCGAACAGACTGGGATAGATAGATAGATAGATAGATAGATATGAATAGACTGATATAAATAGATAGACAGATATAAACAGACTGAGATAGGTACATTGATAGGAGAAATGTGAGAGGTTAATCCGACAGTATGTAGAGAAAGGTAGACAATCACGGGATGTTATGGAAACTGGGTGTTTATTGTCGATACATAGATAGATATAAAAAGATTGGAATAGATAGATTGATAGATACGTAGATCTGAACAGACTGGGATATATAGATAGATAGATAGATAGATAGATAGATATGAATAGACTGATATAAATAGACAGACAGATATAAACAGACTGAGATAGGTACATAGATAGGAGAAATGTGAGAGGTTAATCCGACAGTATGTGGAGAAAGGTAGACAATCACGGGATGTTATGGAAACTGGATGTTTATTGTCGATACATAGATAGATATAAAAAGATTGAAATAGATAGATTGATAGATACGTAGATCTGAACAGACTGGGATATATAGATAGATAGATAGATAGATATGAATAGACTGATATAAATAGACAGACATATATAAACAGACTGAGATAGGTACATTGATAGGAGAAATGTGAGAGGTTAATCCTACAGTATGTGGAGAAAGGTAGACAATCACGGGATGTTATGGAAACTGGGTGTTTATTGTCGATACATAGATAGATATAAAAAGATTGAGATAAATAGATGGATAGATATGAAATGAAATATGAAGATACTAATCGGATAGTTTTGAAAATAGGTTGAAAGGGTGCATTTTTTTCTTCTACGGGGATTTACTTTCATTTCCGGCCATTCCTTGAAATACAATAATCTCAGCACGTGTGTGCATTCGTTTGGGTGATAACCAGAATTGAACCGCTACATTTTAATAGCATGCTCAGCTTCCAGTTTTAAAGAAAAGGATGGGTAACCACTCATATTCTGTATATAGTCATATTAGTAATGTTCTTTGTGCAGAGACTTTATATAACACGAAACATACTATCCAAATACATTTCAAATGCACGCACCACCACAAAAATACAATTGTATTTTCTTAGAAATAAAATTGTTCTTCTTTCAAGACTTACTTTCTTTTTTCCCCAGACATCTTTATTAAACCCGAAAGGGTTCAACTGCCACGGTGAGAAGATTGCTTACTTGGGGACAGATGACCATTACATCTGCTCCCATCGACTCACCACCAAATTCTGCCAACTCTAATTCAGTTCCCTTCATATGGTTTGTCTTTAGCCAATGAGAAATCAGCGACTAGGTCAGTGAAAGATAAACTGTTGTCAATCACTTCTATAACTGAAAGTTCAAGTTTTGTACTTTTATATTTTACTAGACAAAACATGGAACGTTGGGTCACCCATTCAGCTCTGGGTAGATAATTGAGATTAGGAAAAAGTGAGTTAGCAAAGCAAATAAAATTTGATGAATGTAAAACTTAGTTTATTTTTCTCTGACGTCTGTATTACCTGAGAGCCCAAAAGGGTTCAATTGTATGGTGACAAGATTGCTTACTTGGGACAGATAACCATTACATCTGCTCCCATCGACGCACCACCAAATTCTGCCTACTCTAATTCAGCTCCCTTCATATGGTTTGTCTTTAGCCAATGAGAAATCAGCGACTAGGTCAGTGAAAGATGAACTGCTGTTAATCACTTCTATAACGGTCATGTTATGATTCAATGGTAACTTTCCATTTATGAATAGGGTTATTTAAATTTTATTAATGTGTTTTCTCGTGTATATTGTATGTTACCCCATTCTTGACCTTGCAAAACTCCATTAAATCATTCGAAGGAGAAACCAGCCAATTCTCGGAATTTTTCCTTTTTTTTTTTAAATTTAAGCATCCGACAAAACGAAATATCTGATAATTCTAATCGTAGGTTTTCCATAGAGAAATATTCTGCTGCTCGGATGTAACACCTGATGATGAAAAATGTAAGACATGTATATTAATGATTTAATCAACCAAATGTCCAGGTTATGACACTAAACTGAACCTAATGGTGAGGCTCTAGTTCTGAAACCCTTCAGTGTGGAATACACTTTCATTGCCATCACTCCCAGGTCCACTCTGAACTGCAGCGGTAGTACCTGTTAAGGTTCGATCAATGGATCAGATAGTTAAAAAAAATAATAATAGTATTTTGGATCATTAGGATTATTTGGACTATTGTCCTCATCTTTATCGTTATCTGTACAACGTTTTGGCCGATGTGCCCTCCTGCCTTCTTCGGGTGTTTCTTGTCGGACTCGTGAACCTTCTCGAACTTGGGAACCATCTTCTCGAACTTAGGATCCTTCTCTACGAACTCGGGAACCTTCTTGTCATAATCGGGAGCCTTTACGGAACTTCGAGCCTAACCCTTTCTTCAATCCACGGAGGTAGCCTGTTTTCATTCCGTTAACCATGTCTGGGTACATTGTGCAGATAACAATAAAGATGAGGACAGTAGCCCGAATAATCCAAATAATACGAATTATCAAGCCTCATCTCAAAAATTCAGAAAAATCGTATTGTATAGGAATATGGGAAACAATATAACTGTGTGCAAACAAATATATATATATATATTATATATATAATATATATATATATATATTAAGACTCTAATACCTAACTATGTGTTTCTTTAACAATCATTCCTACTGTATGTTGGCCACATAATGATTTTTGTTGTTGTTGCTGGCTATTATTATCATTATTTCACACCTTGTGAATTTCTTACATCAGCGTGAACTGATGGTGTTTCACTGGAGTCTGAGTGACAACCAGCCTCCTCAGATCTCCAGGACTCTTCTGAGTATTCTAGCCGATATCAACAAAGCTGTTGTCTGGATGGTATCAATTCTTTCTCTGATTTACAGTTCTTCTAGTCTGTTTTCTAAGGTTTTGAGGACCTCTCTAAGTGTACCAACTTTAATTGGTATCACTTTCATTCTCATATTGCCCAGGTTTTTCAGTTCTCAAGCGAGGTCTATGTATTTGTCTATCTGTTCGTTTTCTTTCATCTTCACCCAGTGATCTGCCGGAACTGTAAGATCTAGCAGTTGACAAGTTCTCTTTTTCTTGTTAATCAAATTAGGTCTTTTCTTCTGGCTGGGATAAAGCGATACGTCTTTATCTCAAAGTCCCAGAGAATTTTGAAAAAAGAGTGAGAGTGTTAAATCAAATTATTATCCATTTTACAAATTGAACTATTGTGCAATAGCTCTTAAAAGTCGAAGACAAAAAACCAACAAAATTTGAAAATAAAGGTGTATAAAAAATTTAGTAAAAGATATTCCAGCCACGAAACAGAATATTAATAGGAGTCCGCATAGAAATTTTAAAAAAATATGACGCGATCCGGGAAATAAGTAAACATATGGGAGAATAAGTGCTTAATTGGAGTCGTACCTAATTTTGAAAATTAATTAATTAATAATGAATTAGGCGGGAATACCTATTAAATGTATGGCTAAACAAATCGAGAAAAATCAATCTCTGTATGTACATTTCGGCCTATTAGGCCTCATCAGCAGAGCTATAGATCGGAAGACTGCCCTGTGCGTGATTTGAAACCGGACTGCCAAGCTGACAGGCCGATCCCATAACCTCTACACTAAACGGACTTCTTAGATTTTATGATTTGTTTAGAGTAGGTTAATATTCCACTTCTAGTGACTTTTATTACACGACGATATGATAAGTTGTAAACACGGTTTGTTTTGAATGGCTTTTTGCCGATAATTTTTGGGAGAATAAGTGCTTAATTGGAGTCGTCGGCAAAAAGCCATTCAAAACAAACCGTGTTTACAAGTAAACATATTTTACAGAAGCTCTTAAGTAAACATATCAAACGTTGTAATAATTAAATTATCATACTATGGTATCCAGAGGCCATGCTCGTATTTATTTCAAAACATAGATGGGACCCTAATACGTACTACAAATCCGGATCAGCGGGGACCAGGGGAAAATGGCGATGATGGGGAAGTCAACACTTCCCAAAGCTCCCGAAATGGAGCGTCACTATAAGGGACTATGTTAATTATTTTAGCCAGCAACAGTCAAGAAAAAACATATTCATAAACAACCTTAATAAATGTAACAATTCTTATGGACATTTTATTAATCTAAACACACATAGATACACTAATATATACACACTTGTATCTAAATGCCAACACACACGCTCTCACTCACACTCACACACACACACACACACACATATACGTACAGAGAGAGAGAGAGACAGACAGACAGACAGACAGGTCGATTCAGAGACAGACATATACAGAGACAGATACAGCTACACACACACGCACACGCACATAAACAGAGAGATGAGACAGACAGACAGACAGACAGACAGACATTTACAGAGACAGATACAGGTATACACACACGCACACGCATATACACAGAGACAGACAGACAAGCAGACAGACAGAGACAGAGACAGAGAGATAGAGAGAGAGAGAGAGAGTGAGAGACAGACAGACAGACAAGTTGACAGAGAGAGAGTGACAGACAGACAGACAGACAGAGACAGAGAGAGAGAGAGAGAGAGTGAGACAGACAGACAGACAGACAGACATATACAGATAAAGATACAGATACACACACACGCACATACAGATTAAATTTGTTTAAGATACTGTCGTATGGGACAGAAGAATACACCGATTGCACTTCTGTAGTCCGTGGATGGTCACCCGTAAAGCTTAAGGACGGAATCTTGATGGGTGTGCAGTGCATGAAATGTAACACTCAACTTTGGCAATTACTAAGGCTAGACGGGCGGTCAGAGAGGACCTTCTTTGATCAATATGCTATGATATTCGAAGCAAACGAATTAATTTTTAAAAATAAATAAATACGACCGAAGACTTAAAAAAAAACATTAAAGTCATGTTGTAAG
>CM042153.1:1351332-1353832 GCA_023376005.1 Doryteuthis pealeii | reverse complement strand
GCATCCTCAACCAACGAGTTACACCAATCTGTACTCGAGGCCTTCCTCGTCAACAAATTCCTTCCTACTCTTTGTATACAAAATAAATTGTATTCTTTACACCTTTTTGCCCTACCGTTTTTCATCACACCAACATAAAGAAATAATATATATATATATATATATATATATATATATATATATATATATATATATATATATGAAAAATAGATGGAAATTAATCCGACAGTATGAAATTTAACATTATGAAAAAACATATGATGTTTGTTATGTAATTGCTGACAGTACTGTTTCGACCAAATCGATAAGTTGGTCTTCATCAAAGAGCGACATAGATGGGAAGAGAAGATATCCGTTAAAAAAGACTGTTTACAGAAACGAACGCTGAGTTCAACTGCTGAAATTTTTGAAAAATGCATGTTCTGTTTTAAAAATAAAATAAATTTTATTTTTAATTTTTTAAAAATCAGAAGCATTATAGTATATAGAAAAACTCAAAAGAGTTTGTTGTAAAAGTTTATATAAAAATGTAAAGTGGGTATCAAAATAGTATAGTATATATTTTTCAGCTGTTAAAAAAAATATATATATATATATATACAAGTCCACATGGTAATTTTGAAAATTTATGTCGCTCTTTGATGAAGACCAACTTATCGATTTGGTCGAAACAGTACTGTCAGCAATTACATAACAAACATCATATGTTTTTTCATAATGTTAAATTTCATATATATATATATATATATATATATACGCTGTAGTTATGTCAGTGCTGTTGTATCAAAGCAATACTTCGACCGTAACAAACCACCTAGATTAGAATGCAACACACTGGTTTAAACAAATCGTGAAAAAATACCCCACACAAAAGCAGCTTTACGGACAATTAACACAAATCATCCACATAAGACGGACAACACATGCTGGACACTGCTAGAGAAGCAAGGACGAACTCATAAGTGGCATTCTCCTTTTGAAACCTAAACAGGGACACGCCAGTGTGGGGCGTCCAGCAAGGACATACATAAATCTCCATATTCTCCATGAACCTTCAAACCGTAAGCGTCTCTCAATTTTTTCAAAACAGATATTTTTTTCGAACACATTCAAATTCTCTGTATTCTTACCGTTTTATGTTCAAATATCAAAATATCTTTCCCTGATGATAACCACTTTTGTGTATAGTTAAATATGTTTCTATTTTTATAGTATTATTATTTTATTTTATACAATGTATAAAGTAGAATACAATGTATAAAAGGACAAACACTTGGTCGAAACACGTGTCGGTATTCCAATAAATAATTTCTATCCATACAACATATTTTCAATATATATATATATATATATATATATATATATATATATATATATATATATATGAAGTGAACAAACAATGTGTTTGAAATGGCGACGGCCGACAATTTTTGGGAGATTATGTGCTTAATTAAAGTCATACCTAATTTGTTAATTAATTATAACTAAATGAATTAGGCGTGCATATCGGTTTAAATGTAAAGCGTAAACAAATCGAGAAAAAGTCGATCTCAGTATGTACATTTCAGCCTATTAGGCCTCATCAGCTGAGCTATAGACAGGGCAGTGCTTTGTGCGTGATTCGAACCCTACCTGTCAGGCTGACACTCTAACCATTACAGGCTTCCCCAGAATTTCTCGTTTATTTTAAACTGATATATATTTCGCACTTTTTGGGGTGACTTATAGCACGACAGTATGAAGTGAACATTTGTTGATGAAAAAATAAAATTGCAACAACATAAAAATGTGTTTCAATTTACTCAAGATTAAATGCACAAGTAATATTGGTGGATTATAGTGAATAATCACATATGTGCATAGAGAACTTAATCCGTTATTATACAATGATATACTTAGGGGGGAGGGAGGTCACCATGGCGTAGTGGTTAACATGTTGGACTGCAACATCATAGTAAGCAAGTTTCCTGTCACTATTTACTTTCAAACTAATAACTGAATAGCCATAGGTAAAATAGTACTACTACTGTTGTTCTTCTACAAGGATGGTTTTGGTATTAAATAACCTACAGAGGTTAATATGCCATTAGACAAAGTTCATAGTATCATTATTCAAAACTAAACTTCATCTGATGGTGAGACTCCAGTTCTGGAGATCTGGGAAGTGTGGAGTACTCACTTCATTGTCATTACTCTTAGATACCTGGGATGGTAGTACCTGTTAAGGTCCTATCTATGGGTCAAATAAATCTGTTTAAAAATTATTTGTATTCAGTAGGACTGTGTGCAAAAAAATAACTTCTGTCTATTTTTCTGGTAAAGTTTATTAAAAGATTTTTAAAATCTTTTTTTTTTTTAGAAAAGTTCTCAATTTTATCTATAATAGATAAAATCCCCGAGTTCAAAAAAGAAGGTTCCCGAGTCTGAGAAGGTACCTGAATCCGACAAGAAATACATGAAGAAAGCTGGATGGCACATCGGCTGAAACATTGTACAGATA
>CM042153.1:1346332-1348832 GCA_023376005.1 Doryteuthis pealeii | reverse complement strand
ATATTTTACAGATGCTGCCGCTGTCAATAACAACAAAGACGAAGGATCCATTGAACAGGAGCGACATTCATTTGAAAAAGGGAATCTAACGATCTCGAAAATTTATGATAACAAATAATGAAAAAAATAAGTGAATCCAGTACTCCATAACATCGAATTCCTTCATTCCTATATATATATATATATATATATATATATATATATATATATAAACGGATAAACGAATACCTTAGTTCAGATATATCTTTATTACGGCATTCTTTGCCTATTTCAGTACTGAAAAGACAAAACGTGCCGAATTAAACTTATATCTGAGCTAAGGTATTCATTTATTCATTTATAGATAATGCTTCGTATATGTAAAACACACCCCACACCCCCCCACACACACATACACATACACACACACACAGAGATATATATATATATATATATATATATATATATATATATATATATATATATACATGATAGACTAAGGATAATCATCTTGTGTTAGACTAAGCTTAGAAAATGCATTGCTTCCTTGAAATCAGAATATCGAATTTCTGGTAATCCTTAGCTTTTCCACGTAAATTCCTACCATAAAATAAATTGAACCCTCATTTTATGTCCATGTTTTTGCAATAAATGTTTTATTTTTCTTGCACCCCTTATTTTACAATACTAAATATATTTTCTTTATTCTTTAACAAATAAAGAAAATATATTTAGTATTGTAAAATAACGGGTGCAAGAAAAATAAAACATTTATTGCAAAAACACGGACATAAAATGAGGGTTCAGTTTATTTTATGGTAAGAATTTACGAGGAAAATTTAAGGATTACAGAATTTCTTTAGTGCAGAATGTAATGAAATGTTTTTCTTTTAAACGATTTTATAAATGAATAAAAAAATAAAATATAAATATAAAATATATATATATAATATATATATATATAATATATATATGTGTGTGTGTGTGTGTGTGTGTGTGTGTATATATATATATATGTATACACACATTATATATATATATATATATATATATATATATATATATATATATACTATAAAATGGGTACAAGAGATAACTTACTCGAGTTTCACCATTAGGACTGCTATTAATCGGAGTCTCGATTAATTCAGTGGATTTAACCCTGAAGATCCTTATGTTGAAACTCGAATAGGTTATCTCTTGTACCCATTTTATAATGAATTTGCTCTACTTAGTATTGAGCACTTTGTATTTGTTATATCGCTGACTTACCCCTCTGAATTCTACACTTACTAACCATCATGACAAAATTCACCGGTAAGTCAACTTTTCCTTCATATATATATATATATATATATATATATATATATAGTCAGTTTTGAACTGCATTTAGTGGTGAGGCTCCAATTCTGGAGCTTTGGGAAGTATGGATTATCCCATCATTGCCATTACTGCTAGGTCAACTCTGAACCAGGGTGGTAGTATCTGTTAGTGTCCCATCTATGGGTTAAATAGATCAAAAATGAATTTCAACAAACGCATTTGAAAAGATGAGCTTCTTTGAAAAAAATCAATACCAAACAAGAATGAATAAAACAAAAACGTCTTTGGCATAAAATAATGGTTGAGATGCCGTCAAATCCAACCAGCCAGCCAACTATCCAATATATAGTTATGTACTATGCTTGACTTAGATGTGGCACAAGGCCAAATTGTGGGGTGCTTAGTGAGAATCAAACTCAACAATGGTTTGCGATTCTAGCTTGCTAACCATTACACGACATGAGGTACCCAATATATATAGGTACTGGCAAAATGAGCCTTAAATGCGTTTTTAATTAAATGACTAGAACTACAGAAAATAATTGACCAAAAATCAGGGAATTATCGGATTTTAATGAAATTTTCAGTGTTTATTTATCAATGAATGATCTTTATAATGCATTATTTTTTTTATTTCAAAACTTTCTCATTTTTTTTTCAGGTCACTTAATTTTGACCCCCCCCCCTCCTTATGTTGGGAGCGTAACACTTTTTCGAGTTGGTCTTATACTGTACTAATTACAGAATAAATAAAGAGATAAAAGACCGAAGTTATGAAATAATATTTACGGTGGCTTTTTTATGAGAAAATAAGTACCGAAAATCGAAAAATAAAACGTAAAAAAATAATAATTAATTAATTTTTTGGAGATTTCTTTTTTACTCAATTCGATAATTATTTAATTGGCTATTATCTTATAAAAGAAAAAAATATACATTGATATTTTTTCTGATTAAAAACGGGGGTACATTTTCGATAGAGTTTTTCTTCAAAACTTCATCTAAAAAATAAGGTTTGCATTAAATAGATATTTATTTCTAGAATCTAAAAATATAACATTTTAAACTGAACATCATGCTTTTCACATTTTAAATGAATTTTATATATTAATTTTTCATAGCAAAAATACTAAATTAAAGTTTTGAAATAAAATAACTGATGCATAATAAAATTCATTAATTGATAAAGCCAATACTG
>CM042153.1:1321332-1343832 GCA_023376005.1 Doryteuthis pealeii | reverse complement strand
AGCAATAAAATGTTACATTCAAATACCGGTGCATAACGGATGGATGTGGTTTCGCCATACGTCCGCTGTTAGTAGCAATAAAATGTTACATTCAAATACCGGTGCATAACGGATGGATGTGGTGTCGCTCATACGTCCGCTGTTAGTAGCAGTAAAATGTTACATTCAAATACCGGTGCATAACGGATGGATGTGGTTTCGCCCATACGTCCGCTGTTAGTAGCAATAAATGTTACATTCAAATACCGGTGCATAACGGATGGATGTGGTGTCGCCATACGTCCGCTGTTAGTAGCAGTAAAATGTTACATTCAAATACCGGTGCATAACGGATGGATGTGGTGTCGCTCATACGTCCGCTGTTAGTAGCAATAAAATGTTACATTCAAATACCGGTGCATAACGGATGGATGTGGTGTCGCTCATACGTCCGCTGTTAGTAGCAATAAAATGTTACATTCAAATACCGTGCATAACGGATGGATGTGGTGTCGCTCATACGTCGCTGTTAGTAGCAATAAAATGTTACATTCAAATACCGGTGCATAACGGATGGATGTGGTGTCGCTCATACGTCCGCTGTTAGTAGCAAAAATGTTACATTCAAATACCGGTGCATAACGGATGGATGTGGTTTCGCCCATACGTCCGCTGTTAGTAGCAATAAAATGTTACATTCAAATACCGGTGCATAACGGATGGATGTGGTGTCGCCATACGTCCGCGGTGTGCGTAGCATAAAATGTTACATTCAAATACCGGTGCATAACGGATGGATGTGGTGTCGCCCATACGTCCGCTGTTAGTAGCAATAAAATGTTACATTCAAATACCGGTGCATAACGGATGGATGTGGTGTCGCCATACGTCCGCTGTTAGTAGCATAAAATGTTACATTCAAATACCGGTGCATAACGGATGGATGTGGTGTCGCCCATACGTCCGCTGTTAGTAGCAATAAAATGTTACATTCAAATACCGGTGCATAACGGATGGATGTGGTGTCGCCATACGTCCGCTGTTAGTAGCAATAAAATGTTACATTCAAATACCGGTGCATAACGGATGGATGTGGTGTCGCCATACGTCCGCTGTTAGTAGCATAAAATGTTACATTCAAATACCGGTGCATAACGGATGGATGTGGTGTCGCCCATACGTCCGCTGTTAGTAGCATAAAATGTTACATTCAAATATGTGGTGTCGCCCATACGTCCGCTGTTAGTTAAAATGTTACATTCAAATACCGGTGCATAACGGATGGATGTGGTGTCGCTCATACGTCGCTGTTAGTAGCATAAAATGTTACATTCAAATACCGGTGCATAACGGATGGATGTGGTGTCGCCCATACGTCCGCTGTTAGTAGCAATAAAATGTTACATTCAAATACCGGTGCATAACGGATGGATGTGGTGTCGCCCATACGTCCGCTGTTAGTAGCAATAAAATGTTACATTCAAATACCGGTGCATAACGGATGGATGTGGTGTCGCCCATACGTCCGCTGTTAGTAGCCATAAAATGTTACATTCAAATACCGGTGCATAACGGATGATGTGGTGTCGCCATACGTCCGCTGTTAGTAGCAATAAAATGTTACATTCAAATACGGTGCATAACGGATGTATGTGGTCTCTCCATAGTCCGCTGTTAGTAGTGTGGGTATTATCTTTCCTTTGCCTGGAAGAGTTATCTTCCCACTGGGTTTACGTCCTGGCCACCAGGAGGTCTGGTATATAAGCGGCTATTTCAAACGCCTCTTCCTCTTTTCTACCTCTCTTCCTAGGTACCCACATGGGTTAGACAATTGTCATACCCTTCTCGTTGGGGCTTCGGCCCTCAACGCCGGCTACTAGTCACTGTAAGTGATTTATAAAGCATGGACTATTCTTACTCTCATGTCTGTACCTTTATATTATGTGTACTTTTATATTATCTTGTCCGTGACTTTTATGTATGTATGTTTATGTACACTATTCTATTCTATCTTCTATTGTTTATGTATCTTGTTTATTCATGTGCTGTATTATATAAAATGTTTTGTCTCAGAAATGTGTCGGAGTTGTATGTTCAATCAGTACTTTGAATCTTACTGTAGCAATAAAATGGTTCATTCAAATACCGGTGCATAACGGATGGATGTGGTTTCTAAACAGCACAAACAGTGATGCGAGTGTAGTGCCGGGTGTAGGATGTTAGATATCTATGGTTTTGGTTTGGCTTGTTTTGTTTTACAGCTATCAACCTCAGTGGGTCATTTAATGCCGATAAAGTTTTGAAATAAATCAATTCTTAATGGATAATACAATTTTTTTATAAATACATTTTTCTATTTAACCCATTAGATGGGACCCTAACAGGTACTACCACTCCAGGTCAGAGTGGACCAGGGAGCAATGATGATGAAGGGGTGCTCCACATTCCTCAAACCTCCAAAACTGGAACCTCACCATCAGATAGAGTTTAAAGTCATTCCCAGGACATGTAGACCCACAGCCACCGCCTTCTAGCACCCATATGATAAAAAGGGGCTGGGGCTTGCCATAAGGGCAATAGGGTTGGGAAAATCATATAGGTGCTAGGGCTTGACGTGACCAGCCGATTGATCGGAGGGGGCCTCTCCGACCGCCCGTCTAGCCCAAGATAGGGCCAAAGTGGAGTATTGCACGTCATGAACTGCTCATCCACCCGGGCTCTATCCTTAAGCATCACGAGTCGCCACCCACGGCCAACGGGTGACCCCATTGGGGAGTCTTACCCCTCTGCAGAGGTGCAGTCGGTGCATTCTAACGCCCCAGCCGACAGGGCGGATATCAATGGTATATTATACACTACTTGCAAGATTATGTGCCCACTGGGCGAAGGTATTTAAGTTTCAGTATAATTGTTAAGTTTTAAGGGCCATCGTTGGCCAGTTGATTCTAGGTAAAGAGTCCTCCGATTTGAATCCTTTGGTAATCCTCTCAGGTAGAGAATCCTAGGTTCCTTCGTCGATGGTCGCATGTATACTGAGAAAGAATCAGCGCTTAAGTAATATATCAGCCATGCAGTATGGCCAGCGATTGGCTAAGGAATAGACCACATAATCTCGCCTAGTCTATAAGTCTTGGCGGGGAACTAGCGCACACCTTATATCTTAAAAAATCCAACAATAATAAAATATCGTATTTGATTAGACAGACTAAAGAAACTAAATAAGAACGAATATAAAAATATTCCACTTATTCTAAAGTTATTTTAATTAAGTATATGGTGGGAATAATTTGCATAATGGTTTTAACAAACTGAGTTAAATAAGTAATTATTTGCTATTACTGATTTCTAATAATATTATGTAATTCTCAATTGAATTAAAAGCAATCATATTCATATGATTGCTTTTAATTCAATTGAGAATTACATAGTATTATTAGAAATCAGTAACAGCAAATAATTATTTATTGAACACAGTTTTGTTAAAACCATTATGCAAATTATTCCCACTATATACTATAAATCTTAATTTCTTAGAGATACATAACACATATTTCAGGATTTTAAATGCTTTGATGATATGGCCAGTTTTGCGGCAAATCTAACTCAACTAGACTTTAATAGATACATCATTAATAAATAATATGCTAATTAAAATTGAATAATGACTATTTCATAATCGTTGAGAATACAAGTTAAACATCTAAGGAAATCGAGACGTCAGTGGTAACGCAATTTTGGTTAAAGGCAGAAATTGACATAATATCCATTATAATAAGATACAGTATCCTCTCTTGAACTCATTGAAACTTATTGTAGTGACATCACAAATTCCATTTTGCAATTGTAAGCGTTGTTTAGTATATACTAGCTAGCTATACTAGCTATAAGTGTTGGAAGCGCGTGGTGTAATGGTTAAAGTCATAGGAAATGGACTCGTCGCCCGAGTTCAAATCCTGGACGTGGTAAATTGCATTTCACTTAGCGCTAATACCCTTGGGAAAGGTATGAATCATACTCTCCCTCCAGCTATGGGTAAATAGTAGAGCAGACTGGGCTCTTTAACCTTGGTTAGGCAACCGGTCTAGGAGAAGGAAAACTCTGAATTCAAACCTGTTAAACTCCGCTTTAAAAATGACCTTGTGTCACATCCTACTCGTGTGGAGGGGTTGGTAAATATATACAAGTGTTGTTTGATTTGCGTTGTTGGATTTTACGGCATGTCAACCCTTGTTGGGTTAATTTATGCTGAAGAGGTTTTATTCTATTCATACACAATGAGTATTCAAATTATTTTTTTAACAACTATTAAGACATTTTTTCAACTAATTTTTTCTACCTAATACATACATGAGACCCGAAAAGATACTACCACTCCTATAAGTGTTGTATAGTATATACTAACTTGCTACAGTATTCACTGTGACGTCACAAATTACACATCGCAACTTTAAGCATTGTATAGTATATACTAAAAGCTATACTTGCTTTGGTTTAGTTTGTTGGATTTTACGGCATGTCAACCCTTTTGGGGTTATTTTATGCCATAAACATTTTGTTCTATTCAGAAAGTAAAGTAAAGTCGTCGGGGTGGCCTAAAGTCGATATCAGCCAATCAGCGAGGGAGTCTATCCCCTTTTCAATAGCGCTAAACCAAGGAGATTATTTAAGCGTCTGAGGTGGAGCGCCACACCTACCATCAGCTCCTTACTTTACCACACAGATTCCTGTGCTACTCATACACTGAGTTGGCGAGGGCCGGTATCGAACTAGGAACCTTTTTGGTTTCTAGCCAAATGCTCGACCGACTGAGCTAACCCGAGTATTCTCATCCTTTTTTTTTTAAACTATTCTAACTCATTCTATTCAAATAAATTAAATCTTGGATTTTCATCTAACTGTTAGATTGTTCCGATTACTTTTATGGTTTAACTCTTGCCGATTTTTCCAACTCTCTTCTCCATTTTATCGTCAAAGTCTTTGGACCATTCAAAAGAAAAAAAACTCCTGATGTTTTTTTAAAATGTTTGTTTAGCCGAAAATAATGAAAATTATGAAAGAAAACAATGTTCGCACCATTGAATCAATTGATTTTTAATATGGCCAAATACACGTTATGCCTATAGACTTTTAAAGAGAAATTCTACGAAAAATCATTTAAGAGTAAAATTTTCACAAACATTTCGATACTTATTCATCTTTAGATGAATTTATGTTTAAAATAGTTTTTTCTCTGAAATAAATTAGGGGTTATATATATATATATATATATATATATATATATATATATATATATATATATATAAGAGAGTTTCATAATTTGCTTGAAGCATTGTGTATGTATTGGTTAGGAGGTTGATTTAGAAGGCTATCACAATGCAGTTTGGAATAAATAAAAAATAATAATACGGTAACAGTGGTGTTGTGTGTTGACCTGTATTTTTTATTTATTCAAAATAAAAAATTTAAAAAATACAGGTCAACACACAACACCATTGTTACCGTATTATTATTTTTTATTTATCCAAACTGCATTGTGATAGCCTTCTAAATCAACCTCCTAACCAATATATATATATATATATATAATATATATATATATTACTGAGGCGACTCCCACCTTATTTAGTTTTATGAAATCCGAACAAAATATATTTTACTCGTACAATTTCTAAATTTTATCTAAAGATAACAGTCTGAATAATTAAATTAGATATTTTTAGAGGCTCGTACTGTCGTAAAACAAAACAAATATCTCAGTGGAGTAAAGTGAATATGACGCCTTTTAAGTAAGTAATTGATTGTCAATTTTATTTTACCCTACGGTTAGGATGTGATATAAAGTCTCAAGTATGGGCATTTAGCGAGGATCGAACTCGGTTTTCAGTAGTAACGGATCTGTAAGAATAGCTTGCTAACCATTACACCACGACGGCACGTTCGTTCTTCTTGGTCCAATCATTCCATTCAATAATGTATCATGTATATTTACATTCTTTAAAAACCTTTGATATTTTCCACTTTCTCATTTTACTTTTCTAAATTAACCGCCCTGTCGGTAGGGCAGTACAATAAATCGATTGCACGGTAATCTGAACATTAGCTACATAAATGAGAGTAACATCCCATTGTATGTTTCACTTTTGGGAAGCCGTTTGTTTTGGTCGGCCATTTTCATTTCAGCGTAAATCTACACTGAAAATACGAATTTGTTCGAATCAATACAACTGCATGTTTTAACATGTAAATATCATAAAATGTGTTCTTAATAACAATTAAGTTAATTTCAAATAATGAGCAAGCACAATTAAGAACACATTTTATGATATTTTCGGGTTAACACATGCAGTTGTATTGATTCGAACAAATTCGCATTTTCAGTGTAGATAAAATCAAGTCATTCTGTGGTTTACTTACAGTACCTTCTGTAGCTCAAATGGTAACCCACCTAAGTATTAGAATAAGTATTAGAAGCTTAACGAAAGAAAGAAAGAAAGAAAGAAAGAATGAATGAAAGAAAGAAAGAAAGAAAGAAAGAAAGAAAGAAAGAAAGAAATGCAAAATTAAAAGAAAAACAAAGAAAAACAAAAATACAAATTTAAACAGATGCAGATTTCAAAGAAAGAAAGAAAGAAAGAAAGAAAAGAATGAGAGTAAGAAAGAAAGAAAGAAAGAAAGAAAGAAAAAAAATAAGAAAAGAAAGAGAGAAAGAAGAAAAGAAAAGAAAGAAAATAAGAAAAGAAAGAAAAAAAAAAAGAAAGAGGCTGATATTGATGAAGAAAGCAAAAAGAAACAAAAACCAAATATGGTATAGAAAAAAAAAAGAAGAAAAAAACGAGGTTCATATTGAAAAAGAAAGAAAAATGAAGATACATGCAAAAGGGAAAGAAAGAAAGAAAGAAATAGATACTGAAGAATGAAAAAAGAAAGAAAGAAAAGAGAAGAAAAAGAAAGAAAAAACCAAGCTGATATTGAAAAAGAAAGAAAAATGAAGAAACATGCCATAGGGAATGCAAAAAACACCGAAAGAAAAGAAAAAAAATGAAAAGAAAAATTTAAATTTAAAATCAAAAGACATGAATGACTGAATGAAAAAATAATGAATGAAAAAAGAATGAATGAAAAAAAGAATGAAGGAAAAAAGAATAAATGAAAAAAAGAATGAAGGAAAAAAGAATAAATGAAAAAAAGAATGAAGGAAAAAAACAATAAATGAAAAAGGCAATGAACGAAAAAGAATAAATAAAAAAAGAATGAATGAAAAAAGAATAAAGGAAAAATAGAATGAAGGAAAAAGAATTAAAAGCAACATTTACTCAAAATAAGTCGTCGGTGTGGCCTAAAGTCGGTATCAGCCAGACAGCGAGGGTGTCTACCCTTTTTCAATAGCGTTAGACCAAAGAGATTGTTTTTTTTTAGCGTCTGACGTGGAGCACCACACCTACCATCAGCTCCTCACTTTACTGCACAGATCCCTGTGCTACTCATACACTGAGTTGGCGAGGACCGGTATCGAACCAGGAACCTTGTGGTTCCAAGTCCGACGCTCTACCGACTGAGCTAAACCAGCCCTAAAACAAATGAAATAAACGTTTTGGGTCGATCGTTGTTTTGTCTTCTGCCCTCACCCACCCGGTACCCATCCATCGGCCTTCCACCAATTTTGTACGGAAAAGTCGGCAGTGGAAGGGCGATATGGGCGTGTACCTGGCACATTCTGAGAAGCCGGCTTCATGTCTCCAAAGCCGCGATATCTACGGTCGGATCTGCATAACAACAATGTCGACTACGCATCGCAACAAGCGCGGAATCAGAGAGGCGGCCAACAAGCCACAGATGCCGCCATTATCTCGCTCCATGTGTCTATGTGCGCGTACACGTCCTGAGATTTGTGTCTGTGAAGATCGACTGTATGTGCCGGCGACTGAATAACGCTATATGAGAATGTACAGGTGCGCGTGTCTATGTTAACGTGTATATGTGTCTGTCTGTCTGTCTGTCTCTGTGCACGCGTACATATGTGTGTATGTGTGTATGTGTGTGTGTGTGTGTGTGCGTGCGTTTGCGTGCATCTGTTTACTTGTGTCTAGTGTGCGTATGTAAAATGTTTATACGTGAGTAAACTTTAATACGTTTGCATGCAAATACTAGAATGTGTGCAATTATCTGGGAGCGCGCGTGTGCGTGCGTGCGTGCGTGCGTGTGTGCGTGTGTGTGTCGGGGAGTGTGTGTCTGTGTGTGTGTGTGTGTGTGTGTGTGTGTGTGTGTGTGTTAATGAGTTTGTACGCAATAATTTTGTATGTAAGCGTTGACAAGAAATTTGTAAAAAGTTATCATCTCTGTATTATTATTCATTTTTTGTAGGGTTTTTCACACCAGTTTCGGGTTAGCTCAGTCGGTAGAGCGTTGGGCTAGAAACCACGAGGTTCCTAGTTCGATACCGGTCCTCGCCAACTCAGCGGATATGTGCAGTAAAGTAAGGAGCTGATGGTAGGTGTGGCGCTCCACCTCAGACGCCAAAACAAATCCTTGGTCTAGCGCTAGTGAAAAGGGGATAGATTCCCTCGCTGATTGGTTGATACCGACATTAGGCCACCCCGACGACTTTACTTTACTTAACCTGATAGTCTTTCACTTTCTATCTTAACATATAAACAGATAGATATATATTTTTATATATACAAACTGCGAATATATACAAGGTGTGTCAAAAAAGTATCGAGATTTTTTGTACTTTTTGACACACTTAGCATTCTGAAAGAATTAACGTTCCATTCATTGTTCATTTCTATCATGGTAAATACAGCTTCTAACACGGCACATTTAAGACACAACTTGTATTCTTAAAAAAAAAATTAACGTTCCATTCATTATTCATTTCTATCTTGGTAAATACAGCATCAATCTCGATACTTTTATGACACACCTTGTATTCTGAAAAAATTAACGTTCCATTCATTGTTCATTTCTATCTTGGTAAATACAGTTTCAATCTCGATACTTTTATGACACACCTTGTATTCTGAAAAAATAACGTTCCATTCATTGTTCATTTCTATCTTGGTAAATACAGTTTCAATCTCGATACTTTTATGACACACCTTGTATTCTGAAAAAATTAACGTTCCATTCATTGTTCATTTCTATCTTGGTAAATACAGTTTCAATCTCGATACTTTTATGACACACCTTGTATTCTGAAAAAAATAACGTTCCATTCATTGTTCATTTCTCTCTTGGTAAATATAGTTTTAATCTCGATACTTTTATGACACACCTTGTATTCTGAAAAAAATAACGTTCCATTCATTGTTCATTTCTCTCTTGGTAAATATAGTTTTAATCTCGATACTTTTATGACACACCTTGTATGTGTATTTTCATATCTATATATAGATCTTTCCCTTTTTCTGTGTAAATATTGTGATATGTATGTATGTATGTATCTCTCTCTCTCTCTCTCTCTCTCTCTCTCTCTCTCTCTCTCTCTTGAACGACCGTTGTATACCATTGGATGATATATACACCCGAATAAGTTTTGTGTCGTGAGTGAGGCGGCCAATTTACTCACACACAAAGAGAAGTAAGATATATGTAAATGAGTGAGACACAAGTCAAGGGCTTTCCTCTAGTATATCTATTCGCCCATATATATATATATATATATATATATATATATATATATATATATATATATATACTAACTCCTTGTCTCGTCTGTCTAACGGCTATTTATCAGACAGACGCAACCATTATTTTATGGTATAGAGGAGATGTAGCTAATCCTATACAACAATAAGATTACAATTACAATCTAGGGGATTATCTTTCCTTTGCCTGGAAGAGTTATCTTCTCTCTGCGTTGCCGTTTGTTCCCACTAGGGGACCTCTGGTATTTAAGCGCCTGGTTTGAACTTGTCTTCCTCTTTTAGCTGGATCTTCTCAACGAACTGCTATGGGCTAGAGTCTATCTACCCCTTTTTCTGTGGGGCTTTTGCCCCCCCCTTACATTACTGTAAGTCCTTTGTACAATATGGACTATCCTTTAGTTTCATGTCTGTAACATTTATATTTTACTTACATTTGGGTATCTTGTTTATACCTAAATATTGTATATGTATTTACATGTTTTATTTTCCTGTACATTATGTATCTTTTCGTTTCCATGTGCTGTTATATATATTAAATGTTTTGTCTCAAAACGTGTCGGAACTGTATGTTCATTAATTAACTTTGAATCTTATAACAATATCCAAAACATTTCATACAACGTGCCAAAAAGAAAGCTTTCAAAATACATAACCAAAAATACCTACCTGCAATTTCTATTAACAATTTTTCAATAAAATACACAAGATACATTATTTTACCCAATAAACATCTTATCATCTATATTTTTGCACTACTTTCATTTACTAACTTATTTACTCATCCTTCAATTCTTAATCTCTCTCTCTCTCTCTCTCTATATATATATATATATATATATATATATATATATATATATAGAGTAAGTTTTTGGTATGTACGTGTCGATCTATAACACAGAAAAGAGAAGTCACTCAGATTTGAAATCTTGCATATAGATTAATATCCTTCTAACTAAGAAACACGCCAAATTTGGTTATTGACTTTTACTAATTAAGGGATATAATTAACTGATTAAGCCAAAATCAGCCAATTTGCGGAACTGTCCCTATACCAGCACCTGCTGATAATAAAATATTGTCGGCTACAACTATTATTGAAAAAAGAACTCAACGTTAAAAATCAAATCAAAACTGTCACAAACTCCTCAAAAACAATCAGAAATAGAATCAACAATAAAAACAACCATACCAACACGAGGTCTAATGCGGGCATATATACCGTCCAATGATAAATAAGTGCAATAAACAATACATTGGTGAGACATTTAGAAATATCAACAATCGAATATACGAGCACAAAGGAGACATACAAAACAGGTAATTAAATAATGCTTTAACTAAAGACATTCTGGAAACCAACCACCTCGTTAATTCTAAAGAATCCAAAATTTCATATAAAATACACAACAACAAAAAATGTTGAATCTAGCATAATTTCTGTTTATGATATGCTAAAACAAAGACCAGGTTTTTATAATTTATCCCTCGCCTAGTTAAACTAGTGCTTAAACGTCACAAAATGCCTTATTTTGATCAATGATATTACTTTTTTTTAATAATCACTCAAATAAGATATTTTTCCATTCACTAAAATTATTTCCCACAATCTCCGGGGAAAAATTACGTTACACAGCTTAAATGGGGACGCCGACGTTACTCGGTGTTTTAAAGTATGTCTTTTTCACATATTTGAATATCAACAAAATCCGCCACGTATGGCTCGCAAGACCTTTGTTCAACAATAATTTATTTTTCTTTAAACAAACGACGGCTCTGACGAAAGTTGGTTAAACAAAACGAAACGTTGCGTTACTCGTCAATGAAACTGGTGTTGTTTTTTTTTTGTTTTTTTTTTTTCATTTTTAAAAATAAAATTACATTTTATAGGTATATTTATTTTGCTTACGTGGACTAAAAAATGTTATATCGTCCCTGATGGGTAATATGGTCCCCGGTTGAAAACGAGTGGTCAAGAGTACTTACCAAGAGGGATGACCGATAGAGACGGGTAGCAAGAGAGAGAGAGAGACAAACAGACAGACAGACATAGTTAAGGGAATCTATGCTGTCATGTAAAGCCCTAGCACTTATATAATTCTCCCGACTTTGATTAAAGTACATAAAATGTTTGGTTGTTTGGTTTAATTGCTTATAAACCTTTGTGGGTTATTTAATACCAAATCTTCTTATTTATATATACTAGCAAATATATGCACCCTCCGGGTGCAAGTATTAATGTCATAAAATATTATATCAAATTAGAAATTCTAAAGAAACTAAATAAGAATGCAGATAAAAATGATTTGAAACAGAGAGGGGTATAATCGAAACATATAACAGCTGAAGCTTCCTCTTCCATCACCCCCGTCTTTCCTTGCTAAACTTTTCTAATTTAACTATTTAGTTAAATTAGGAAGTAAAGAATAAAATTACAGTTATTTCTTTTTGTTAATTGATTTCTTTTAAGATTTGTCTCCGAGATTTTTGCTCATATTCATTAAGATAAAATCAAATAATTAGAAATCAACAATACCAAGCACATATTTATTAAAATCAATTTTTAAATATCAATATGCAAATTAGGCTTGTCGTTCACACTGTAAACCGCTATTTGTTTTACATATAAATACAATTGCATTTTATTAGTACTTATATATGACCAGCAGTATCAATAATGAAGAACAATTTTATTAATAATTGAGGCTTGAATAAAAATGATTCATGGAGAATGTGATGTATAAAAACTAAATGGATAGTGACTTGAGTAGTGATATAGTTTCGGTTACAGACAAACAAACACATAATCTCCATTATAATAAGATATTTGATTTGTTTAAGAAATAATTTTCATTAACTTCATGTGTATTTATAAATACCGGTGATTGGCTCTCAGCCACCGCTTTCTAGCACTTATATCATGAGAAGTTGTGGGTATTTGCCATAGGGGCAGTTTGAAGAATATGGCCTTGATGATGATGATGATGATGATGATGCAAATCCCAAAACTCCACTTACATTTATTTCCAGATGTTATATATTCTTTTTGCACCGGTTCTATAAAAAGGTAGGTGTGCTGTGATTGAGCCCAGTTGATGAGGGGGTGAGGGAGGAAAGAGCCACCCTTTCAGTTATGAGCCGTTACCCCCCCCCCATATCATCATCATCATCATCAGGTCGCACTGTTGACACGGATATCCATGATAATCTCTCTCCATCCGTCCCTATCGCACATCATTCTCGGGAGGTCCTTTGTGCAGCATCCTGTATCCACACAGATCTGATCAATATACGTCTTCGTTGGTCGGCCCACACTGATTCAAGTTAAACATCTCTACATTTCCCCAGTTTAATTCCCGAGTAACTTTCTTTGAATCTAATTAAATCTTTCAAATGATTGCCTATATGTATCTACCCAACCTCTCCTCACAAGCTGGAGTCGAGTCAATTCTATGTGGGGTTTAACGGGAAACTCGGAATTGATAACCAGGTTTATGTGTCTTAAAATTACCCTTGTCGCTTCTATATATCCAACCTATGAACATTAATAGGTATGTCCCGATCCCCATAAATACGGAAGTATTATGCTGACTGAGTAGTCTGATACCACTAGCAGTGGTTTATCTTTCTTCATGCCGCTGGCAAGTATTGTAATTTCTTAATGTAATAAAGATTCCATTTCATTTCCACCTTCAGTTTTGATCATTTCTTATCTAGTAACCTTTGTTAAGTTACAACAGAGAAAGAGTGAGAGAGAGAAAGAGAGAGATAGAGAGAGAGAGAGAGAGAGTGTGTGTGTGTGTGTGTGTGTGTGCGTGTGTGTTATATACCCTACCCATGAACATTAATGGGTATGTCTCAATTCTCATATACTCTACCTATGAACATTAATGGGTATGTCCCAATCCACATAAATACAGAAGTATTATGCTGACTGAGTAGTCTGATACCACTAATAGTGGTCTACCTTTCTTCATGCCGCTGGCAAGTATTGCATTATAAAGATTCCATTTCATTTCCAACCTCTGTTTTGGTTATTTCTGACTTAGTAACATTTGTTAGGTTACAACAGTCACATTCTGCTCAGAGCGGATGGGTTGGGTAAATATATATTCCACACTCCCCAGATCTCAAGAACTGGAGCCTCACCACCGGCATTAGATCTGCGTCATATACAGAATTCTCAAATCAAAGGATAGATTACAAGAACATACATGCTTCATTATAAAGTCATTTGAAGACCTTAACATTCAAGCGATTCATGTTTAATCATATCTTCAGGGCTAAGATCCGACTTAGCCCTGAAGAGCACTAAGTGAAACTTTTAGTAGGTTTATCTGACTCATTAGATTCATCTTTATTATTTGCTCTACTTAGGTATTGATCACTTTTTACTTATTAGCTTTAGTTTCCTGGCGGTTTTATATGAATATATATATGAATATATATATATATATATATATATATATATATATATATATATATATATATATATATATAATTGTTTTTTCTTTTGGCCAAATATTTTACGAATAGATTATTTATGGTTGGTACGATTATCTTGGTCTTCCAAAAATTTTTTTCTCCCCGGGTGATGTTTGGTAGTGTATTTTTACAATCAAACTATTTGCTGGATTCTTTCGCACCACGAGGATTTAACAACAAGTTTTGTATATTAAATTAATATATATATATATATATATGTGTGTGTGTGTGTGTGTGTGTGTGTGTAGAATTAAACAAAAGACACATCTCCTGTTTAACAATTTTATTTTTATCTTTTCAAGTTTTCTGGCCAACTTTTTAATATTTGGGTGGAATTCTCTTCCCTCGATTTAAAGGGGCAGGGCTGGGTTTATTGCCCGGTGCCTGAGGCGTCCCTGCTTGAGAGGGAATGCCGATGGGATGAACGCATTTTGTACCCGCCTCCCAAGAGCTTCGGTTCGTGGGTGGTCCCACATTAATAGGGCCTTGTGCCTAACCCGTACAAGGTGGGGTACGGGGTAAATACAAAAATCAACAAAATGCGTTGATCCCGTCGGCATTCCCTCTCAAGGAGGGACGCCTTATGCACCGTGCAATAAAATTTTCCGACCTATTTCTACATTCAACCATCTGATTCATAACTTTCCCAAGTGTATTAGCGCTATATGAAATGCAAACAGCCTCGTCCAGGAATTGAACTCGGGTCACCGTGTCCATTTTCTATGACGATAACCATAACACCATGATCACCAATAGCATATCTCTGAATCCGATACTGTCTATGTAGTTACAAAGTTCACCATTGAAAAGTTTTAAAACCTCCATTACATTTTTTACAATCCTGACCGACATGTTTTTGTGCCACAGGGTATATATTTTCTTTTCGTTTTTTTTGTTTGTTTTTTAATCTTTCTTTCCCATTAACATCAGTACATTTGTGTATTGTAAAATTTGTGATGCTATTGTGGTCTAATTATCTACGTGAATTATTTATCTCTTCTTCTCCCCGACCCCCCCCACACCTTCTCTACCGCCTCCTTCCAAAACAGCCATTTTATCTCCATCCAGCCCTATCTCTTTTAATTCCGATATCGCCTTACCCGACCACGGCTTCTCCACTATTCCTTCTCACTTTAATCCGAGCATCTACAAGTTGTAAGCCTCGGCCAATCTTAATGCAAAGGGTCAACGGTTAGGTGTGGTGCGTCTAAGTCGCCATCATTAGTGTCGGATTTTTGTAGGCAGGGGGCGCCATTCACTTTTAAAGCCAGCATGGCGGGCTTTCTCTTCTTTCTTAACGCCGCTGCTAACAATATAAAAAAAAGAATCACGGTCAATTCTACGGAAACCTATACATGCCACAAAATTTATTCATATGCGAGGATAGGGTGAAAAGTTCATAGACTAAAAAGGTGGTGACGTCATATTTGTTATTGATGACTTTTTTTTACCAGTGGTATCCAAGCACCGCAACGCGATGGAAGAAGTGCGTGGTCTGCAAAGGGGACTATGTTGAAAAATAAAACTTATTTGGTAAGATTCCATGAGAGTATATTGGTCAGCCTATGAAACTTTAAGCCGATTCTCGTATTTAGCTCCGGCATGATTTGAAATTATATATATATATATATATATATATATATATATATATATATATATATATATATATTCTCCCCAAAATTGTCGGCTAAATAAAGCCATATCAAAACACATTGTTTGTTGGTTTACTTCTCATACTGTCGTGTAGTAAGTCATCATAAGTGGAATATAACCTACTTCTAAACAAAACGAAAAATCTGGAGTCCCCGCCGGTCAGCTTGACAGTCAGGGTTCGAATCACACACAAAGCGGTCTTTCTTTCTATAGCTCTGGTGATGAGGCCTAATAGGCCGAAATGTACATACAGAGATTGATTTTTCTCGATTTGTTTAGCCTTACATTTGAATAGGTATTCCCGCCTAATTCATTAACTATTAATTAATTAATGTTCAAAATTAGGTACGACTTCAATTAAGCACTTATTCTCCCAAAAATTGTCGGCTAAATAAAGCCATATCAAAACACATTATTTGTTTGTTTACTTTTGATATATATATATATATATATATATTATATAATATATATATATATATATATATATCGGTATCAGACAGCGAGGGAGTCTATCCCCTTTTCACTAGCGCTAGACCAAGGAGATTGTTTTGGTGTCTGAGGTGGAGCACCACACCTACCATCGCTCCTCACTTTACCGCACAGACCCCTGAGTTGGCGTGGGCCGGTATTGAACCCAGAAACTTGTGGTTCCTAGTCCTACACTCTACCGACTGAGCTATAACCCACCGATATTTTGCACACCAAAAATAAGGGGTGGGGGGAGTCAAAGTTAAGTGACCTTAAAGAAATCAGAAAGTTTTAAAATAAAACAACCGATATAAAATTATAAAATAATAATAATAATTTAATTATTATCTGTGTTATTCGTACTATTGTCCCCATCTTCATTGTTATTAGTACAACGTTTCGGCCGATATGCCCTCCGGCCTTCTTCATGTATTTCTTATCGGACTCGGGAACCTTCTCGGACTCGGGAACCTTCTCTGGGTCCTGAGTTCAATTCTGAGTGAAGGCAGTTAGAAAAATAATTAACACAACTCCTACCCCAGCTATGGTTAGCGGAATGAGAACAGGATACCCGCGTGGACTGAATAAAGGGTTAGGTTCAAAGTTCCGTGATGGCTCCCGATTACGACAAGAAAGTTCCCGAGTTCGGAAAGAAGGTTCCCGAGTCCGAGAACGTTCCTGAGTCCGACAAGAAATACCTGAAGAAGGCCGGAGGGCATATCGGCCGAAACGTTGTACAAATAACAATGAAGATAGGGACAATAGTCTGAATAACGCAGATAATACTAATCTTCAAGCCTAATCTCAAACATTCAGAGAAATTTAATTATAAAATTCATTCCTTGATAAATCAACACTGAAAATTTGTTTACAATCGGATAATTCCTTGTTTTATATCATTTTTTCTATCAGGGGTGTTGATTTGATTTTGTAAAATACGTCTATGACATCGAAAATGGGGGTACATAGTTTGTTGAGATAAAGTGATGAAACGTATCACCATAATCTATCCAATTTTACTTACTTTATTTTTCCTTACTGCGGCGAGTTCTAGAAATTGATTGTTTTTGTTTACTTATTGAATTATGTCACTTAATTAAAAATCAGAAACCAAATTTTATGCGTTTCTTTATTATAACGGGTCCCATCTATGCGCTAAATAAAAAAATGTGTTTGGAAAAATTGAGTTTTGAAAAAATATTGGGTACCCATCAATAATGAATAAAACAAAATGTCTTCGGCATAAAATAACCTAAACGTGTTGAGGAGTTGGTAATTATGTATACTAATCTTAGAAAACATCAACATGAAATTTACCAAGTATTTTACGAGACTTTGAGGGCAGCACTCTAAAGTAATCGGAGAGGGGTGAGGCGGAGAGGAGAGTAGCCTCGACAGCAAAGAGAGCCAGAAAGAGGGAGAAAAGCCAGCAGCCCCAGAAAGCATCACAGTGTGTGTGCATGCTGTAAAATCCAACCAACCAACCAACCAACCAACCAAGAAGAAATGGACTGATCCCTTTTCGAAGGGCATTAGAACGAAGTGAAAGACAAAAGTTTCGTTCAGGATTTGAACTCGGGTCGCTGATTCCATTTCCCTAGGGTTATGTATGTTCTATCCCGAACCCTGGTTGAATAGTAAGTAAAGTCGTCAGGGCGGCCTAAAGTCGGTATCAGCCAATTAGCGAGGGAGTCTATCCCCTTTTCACTAGCGCTAGACCAAGGATATTGTTTTATCGCCTGGGGTGGAGCACCACACCTACCATCAGCTCCTTACTTTACCGCACAGATCCCTGTGCTACTCATTCGCTGATTTGGCGAGGACCGGTATCGAACTAAGAACCTTGCGGTTTCTAGCCGAACACTCTACCGACTGAGCTAACCTGGACCCTCACTTAATTTGTGGGTGACCTACGAATTATGACTATAGTGTAGCAACATTTAAATGGCGGTATGGTAAATAGAAAGTTACCATTAACCATTATAGAAGTGATTGACAACGAGTTCATTTTTCACTGACCTAGCCGCTGATTTCTCATTGGCTGAATGCAAGGCCTATTAAGATAATTGAGTTAGAGTTAGTTAGAATTTGGTGGTTAGTCGAAAGGGCCAGACGTGATATGGTGGTCTGTCCCAGGTAAGTTAACTTCTCACCGTGCAGTTAAACTCTTTTGGACTTCGGTTTTAATAAAGACGTCTTTGAAAAATAAACAAAATCTTGCTTCATTATTAAAAATAAAGAGAGTGAGCACAGACAACCAAGCCCAGCTTAACAGAAGCCGTATCAACCAGAGGAGGAAAGCAACCCAAAAGAAGATGGCCGATCACCGAAATAGAACCCACCTAAGAACACTCTGGTGTCTCACGATTTATATAGCCAGACTGGACGGCTATATAACAGTAGTACAGACTAGGTTCTTTAGCCTTGTTAGGCAACCAGTCTAGGAGAAGAAGACACTGAATATAAACTCTCCTTAATAATTAACCTTATGTCACATTCTGCGCAGTTTGGAGGAGTTGGGTAAATATATACTCAAGCACTGTCTTTTTTAGTAAAACATAGTGACATGCCAGTAACGAGATATTTTTTCAAAATATCTTGTGATGTAAAAAATGTATTGTTTAATTACATTGGTACAAAATGGATATCAGGTGATAGGTATAATCTTTTAATGGAAGTGCGTGGTGTAATGGTTAAAGTCATGGGAAATGGACTCGTCGGCCCGAGTTCAAATCCTGGATGTGAAAATTGCATTTCACTTAGCGCTAATACCCTTGGGAAAGGTATGAATCCTACTCTCTCTCCAACTATGGATAAATAGTTGGGCAGACTGGGCTCTTTAACCTTGGTCTAGGAGAAGGAAAACTCTGAATTCAAACCTGTTAAACTCCGCTTAAGAAATTGACCTCGAGTCACATCCTATTCGTGCGGAGGGGTTGGTAAATATATATATATATATATATATATATATATATATATAATATATATATATATATATATAATGTTGTTCTGGTTCCAACGGGAGAAAATACAATATTTTATTAAAAAAAGAAGGTCCGCAAAATGTATTTTGTTCTCAGAAAAAATTTTTTAATTCTTTTTGTTTACACAGAATTAAATTTAATTTTTTTTTCTGAGAACAAAATACATTTTTGCGGACCTTCTTTTTTTATAAGATATATATATATATATATATATATATATATATATATATATATATATATATGTATGTGTGTGTGTGTGTGTGTGTGTGTGTGTGTGTGTGTGTGTGTGTGTGTTAAAAATGAGTTGGTGAATATATATATAATCGTCTTAAACTCGGCTTGCCGATTCTGTTGTCCATGACAGTAACCGTTAGCCCACCTTCTGCCTCCTTTTTTTCCCCATTTTTTTAATACTAATATACAACAATGCACTTGTATGCGTGGATAAGTTTCAAGTAAGTGTTTGTGTAAATGAGTGCGTCTGTGGTCCCTCCCCAAATTCAGCTCTCAGCGTGACTGAGTGAACGCCCCAGTGTCAGAAGAGATAAATATTGTCGTATTTTTTCGGAGACATCAAATATCAGTGATTATGTTGACAGTGTCGGCGTAAAACACTTTGTTACTAACTTTCAGTCAGGTTGTCAAAATTTAAATCCAAGTGCGATATTCACACCAAATAAATTGGACTCATTTACTAGCGTTTTCAATACAAAACGCGACATCATCCAAATAGATAGCCAGTTGTTTGGAGTAACGTGAGCGAGACGTTGACAGAATATATATCTAACAAATATAGAAAAGTATAAACAATCCACGCAAACAGGCCAATGGAAATCATTGAGAATAAAAGTAACTCCGAACAAAATACTTGATTGCTCAATTTGTATTTGTTCCTGATGAAGATGGGTATTTTAGTTGGTAAATTGGTTTGTTGGTTGGTTGGTGGATTTTACAGCATGTCAACCCTTGTTGGGTTATTTTATTCCGAAAATATTTGTTTTATTTATTTTTGTTGGGTATTCAATTTTTTTTAAACACATTTTTTAATAATCATTTTTAGGTTATCTAAACATTAGCTATAAATGAGAGTAATCTCCCCTTGTTTGTTTCACTTTGAGGAAGCCGTCTGTTTTGGTCGGCCATTTTCATTTCAACGTAAATATACACTGAATATACGAATTTGTTCGAATCAATATAACTGCATGTTTTAACAGGAAAATATCATAAAATGTGTTCTTAATAACAATTAAGTTCCTTTCAAATAATGTGCAAGTACAAATAAATGAAACAAATAAGGGGAGGTTACTCTCATTTATGTAGCTAATGTTCAGATTACCTATTTTTATACTCTTTTTTTTATTAAACGCAAAGATGAGCACCTAACAGGTAATACCGCTCCGGGTTAGGGTAGAACTTGGAGTAAATGCGATAAAGGGTCACTCCAGATTCCCAGAGTTCCAAAATTAGAACTTCCCCAATAGATATAATTTAAAGTCCTATTCAGGACACAAAGACCCTTAGTCACCGCCTTCGAGCACATACGATAAAAAGGGTTGGGCGTTTGCCCCATTAGAACGTTACGGTCTAGATAATCATATAGATGCTAGTGTTGCATAATCTATGCGGTTGCATAAGATTATTGTTAATCCCCTGTATTTCTGAAGGGATGGCCCTTTTCATGTCACGGGCGGTACTTTCCATGGAATATTACAGAAATCCCGCGAAATACGTGAAGTCACGTGGGACCTGGTTGGGTCGCAGTTCCAGCTTGGACGTCAGGCAGAGAAGGCTTATCTGCCTTATCTGGGGCTCACTTACACACGCGCGCTGTGTTTAGTTAGAGGAAGATGTTTAGTCAAGTAAATAAAAGTTTAAATAAATAATATGGTTTTGTGGTTGATGAATGTCTTAGCAACAAGACTGAACTAGAAGAAGAAATGAATCAAGGACGATCAACCAGCAAGAACAGAGAAATAGAAGTCATAGAGAAAGAATAGAAACGACTAGAGATCACCAATGGCCAAAGAAGTAAGTTATGCATCTCTCTATCTACCTGTGTCTATCTCTCCCCCTCTCTCCAGTAAAAGAACACTTGTGTATGTACCCAACATGGGTATATGTGTATGAGTATGTAACACTAGGGCTTGACAAGACGAGCCGATTGATTCGAGAGGACCCGTCTAGCCTAAGTACGGACCAAAGTGGAGTGTTGTATATCATGGATAGCTCAGCCACCAATATTCCGTCCTTAAGCATCACGGGTCGCCACCCAGGGCCAACAGATGTTCCCATTGGAGTGTATTACCCCTCTACAGAGGTGTAGTCGGTATGTTTTGTAACGCTCATATATACATAAAATGAAGAACAAAAATACAATTTAACAAAAGTATAGTTATTTACTAAGCGTAGTTAAGATGCGGCTCAAGGCCAGAAATAAAAAGCACCCAGAATCGAACTCACAAACAATAGTCTGTAATGTAGCTTGGTAACCATTACATTATTGGAAGAGCGGTGGTGTACTGGTTAGAATCGCAGGAAATCGACTCGTCGACCGAGTTCAATTCCTGGACGAAGCCACAGCTCACATAGCGCTAATACCCTTGAGAAAGGTATGAATCCAACTATTCTCCCTCCAGGTATGGGTAAATAGTAGGACAGACTGGGCTCTTTAACCTTGGTTAGGCAACCAGTCTAGGATAAAGAAAACTCTGAATTCAAACCCGGTCACTACTAGAATAGGCTCAGGCCTATTTAGTGATCTATTTCAATTTTTTAAAAATAGATAGATAAATAAAATAAAAAACACTACATGATGTGCTTAACTTAAAAGTATATGTATTTCATTCCAGCCCGAAATTGATAGATTAGAATAGAAAACACGACAATGAAAAACTGTTACTTATCCGTAAAACCATCTTCCCTAGAATAATAACAGAATTGCTTTGAACACCAGTGTGTACCGGCCAAGCAAGGATTGAAGTCCTCCACTCTAACACCACGGTACCTCTATGTATAAAAATATGTGCCCCCGAGCGTAAGTATTTCAGTCGGTAGAACGTTTGGCTAGAAACCACAAGGTTCCTGGTTCGATACCGGTCCTCGCCAACTCAGCGTTATGAGTAGCACAGGGATCTGTGCGGTAAAGTAGGGAGCTGATGGTAGGTGTGGCGCTCCACCTCAGATGCTGAAACAATCTCCTTGGTCTAGCGCTATTGAAAAGGGGATATACTCCCTCGCTGATTGGCTGATACCAACATTAGGCCGCCCCGACGACTTTTTACTTTTAT